>JAXQQM020071924.1:0-89365 GCA_034641835.2 Pinus albicaulis | reverse complement strand
CTATGTTAGGTCCCTATATTACTAGTATAGTCCCTTATTGTTTTTAGTGTAACCCCCTTATTGTTATTATTGTACCCTTGTAACCCCCATTTTGTTATTATTGTGCCCTTAAATTATTATTGTTAGGTCGGCTAGGATTACATTGTGGCCCACTAGGATTACATTATGGCCCCATGGACTCCTATATATAGAAAGAAGGTTTTGTAAATTGTATCATCCAAGAATTGTTCATTTATGTAATGTATTGGAGGTTTCCCCCTCAAAGTGGCTTATTTCGAAGGCATTGATATCTCTTTTCTTCTATTTTCGGAGATGGTTACACAACATTTGGTATCAGAGGTTTGGATTCTAGGGTTTTGCTGCACCAAACAGGTCATCGTGGAATTTTCGCTATAACCTTTTTTCTACAAAGTTTCAGAAGCTGAAATTATTAGGGTACGAATCCAACATCCTGAGGAAGATTTTCTAAATATTTTAGAGCTTGGTTCACAATATTTTCAGAGATATCATCTGTGGAAGTTAGGTCTTTTTTCAATCTCCTAAACAGGTCATCGCGGAATTTGCGCTATAACTTGTTTTATACGAAGGTTCAGAATCTGAAATTCATATGGTGTGAAGTTGAAATCCTGAGGAAATTCGTCAAAACATTTCAAAGATTGGTTAGCGATATTTTTGGAGATATGATCTGTGGAAGGTAGTGCTTTTTCAGGTTCCTGAATTTCATCTCAAAGAGGTGATCATGGGAAAATTTCAATAACTCTCTCTCTGGGCATTGGATTGGAGTGCCGTAAAAAGTGGTGCAAGCACACGGAATTTAGTTTCTTGGATATCAATTTCAGAGACAAAGGACAAAACAGTGACACGTGGCAAGTCGTAAAAGTTCTCTCTACCGAACCAGTCCATAATTAGGTCATTGTGGGAGATTGGACACAACTTTGTCTTGGAGAATCCAAATCAGGTCAAACCTGTGGCATTCGAAAGATAATTCAGAGTGCTACGTTGGTACCAAAAATCAAATATTTAAGTGCTGCAATCACAAATATAATCCAATTTCAATATTGAGCTCCTCAAAAGCAAGAAAAAGGTGTGTATTTTTTTTCTGAATTGCATAAGTCTTTTTTGAAGAATCAATTTGAATTGACTCCAAGGGCATATTGTAGAAAAGATATCAGTATTGGGTTATAAAATATGCCCCGTAAAATTAATTCAACACCCATTAAGCCTTCAGAAGGCTCTACTATGACTCATGAAGATGAATAATTGCAACATGATCTATCAAAATTACAAGAGCAAGTGCAACAAATTTCACTCTCGCAAAGAGCAACAAAAAATTAAATGGAAGTTTTTAAGAAAGGCGTGGAAGCTAAGATGGATGGCGTGGAAGCTAAGATGGATGGCATAGAAGCTACGATGGATGACATGAAATACAAGATGGAAAACATGAAGAATGATCTAAAAACAGACATTGAAGGTTTGACAAAGTCGATACAAGAAATGTTTCCTAATGGTGAAAAGATGGTAGAAGAACCTGATGATGAGAACAAAATCAACGTTAATCGTGATTTCATAAACTCTAATGTTGGCGGGAAGAACCACCATATTCCAAAAAAGGATATGAGGAAGTTTTATGGAAAGGATCCTGTAACATGGATACTACAAATGGAGCAATATTTTGATCTCCATAATGTGCAAAACACACAAAAGGTATGCATTGCAACTTTACATTTAGAAAACAATACATTTGTATGGTATCGATGGCTTTTCTCCTGTAAAAAAATTGTCACTAGGTCTATTTTTACGGAAGAA
The DNA here is from genome assembly GCA_034641835.2 of Pinus albicaulis. Lineage (NCBI taxonomy): Eukaryota > Viridiplantae > Streptophyta > Pinopsida > Pinales > Pinaceae > Pinus > Pinus albicaulis. The sequence goes on along the minus strand of JAXQQM020071924.1, from coordinate 87,559 downwards.
ATGATATCATATTATGAGGATACAAAGAGTAACACCTTTTTTAGCCAATTGATAAATCTCAAACAAAAGGGTTTAGTAGGGCAGCACATTGAGGAATTCCAAAAATTGAATATAAGGGTAACTGATATTCCAGAGGAACACAGGATTGATCTCATCATAGGCACTTTAAAGGATAATATCCAACATGAAGTTCACATTTTGGAACCAGATTCATTGGAGAAGGCATTCAGGTTGGCAAGAAAAGTTGAATGTAAAATAATGGTGACAAGGAAGCCTACCACTCAATTCTATAAAGAAGGAAGTGTTGCTACGCCCAGATTTCCACAAAATTCAAGGTCGACACCACAAAAATTGGAAGAAAAAAGAGAAAAAGGGCTTCGCTACAGTTGTGATAGCAAATACACTAAAGGTCATAAGTGTGCTGAGAAGAAATTATTTTACATAGATTGTGAAGAGGAAGAAGAAAATGAACAAGAAGAGGATATACACCAGGAACCAGCCCTAGAAAAGGAAGAAATGAATCCGACCATATCGTGTAATGCACTGGCAGGAATTACCACTCCTCAAACTCTCAAGATAGAAGGACAAATCAAGAAGAAAAAGGTAATAGTGTTGATTGATTCATGTAGCACCCATAATTTTATTCATTGTAAGGTAGCCAAGGAATTAAATTGTTTCCTATACCCAGCACCAGAATGTCAAGTGATGGTTGCAAATGGAGGAACTATAAATTTCTCTGGAAAATGCCATAATATGAAGCTAACCATGGGGGAATATGTGTTGACTAGTCCAATGCTTTCCATTCCTATGGGAGGTGCTGATGTTGTACTAGGAGTACAATGGTTACAATCTTTGGGGACGGTAGCTTTTAATTTTCAAGAACTTTTCTTGAAATTTTTTTCAGAAGGAAAGGAAGTCGAATTACGGGTATTGAAGGGAAGCCAGGAAGGATAATAAGCTCTAATGTCATGACAAAGCTTCTAAAGAAAGAACAACGAGGCGTAATTGCACAATTATGCTCACTAGAAGTTCCGACATCAAAATCATCTATTTCTGCAGATCTCCAACAAGTCTTGGACAATCATTCCAAGGTGTTTGAAACTCCCAAAGGACTCCCACCTATTCACGATCATGATCATGCTATTCATTTGATTCCAGGAAGTGTTCCTCCAAACATCAGGCCTTATACATATCCTTACTTCCAAAAGAGCGAAATTGAACGTATGATTGCAGAAATGTTAGAGGCAGGTATAATTCAACCTAGTGAAAGTTCTTTCTCTACTCTCGTAGTATTGGTACACAAGAAGGATGGATCATGGAGAATGTGTCCGGATTATAAGGAGCTCAATAAGCTCACCATTAAAGATAAATTTCCCATTCCTGTGATTGATGAATTATTGGATGAATTACATGGGGCAATTTATTTTACCAAATTGGATCTTCGTTCAGGGTATCATCAAATTAGAATGAAGACTGAAGATATTCCGAAAACAACATTTCGAACTCATGAGGGTCATTATGAATTTTTGGTCATGCCTTTTGGCCTTACCAATGCACCTTCTACATTTCAAGCGTTGATGAATTCCATTTTCAAACCCTTCCTTAGAAAATTTGTGCTAGTATTTTTTGATGATATACTAATCTACAGCAGGTCTTGGAAGGATCATGTTGAACATGTCGACAGGGTGCTCAAACTATTGCAGGAGAAACAATTATATGCAAAAACATCCAAATGTTTCTTTGGAGTACAAGAGGTGGAATATCTGGGTCATATTATATCTCACGAGGGTGTTAAAGTAGACCCTAACAAAATTAAAGCCATTAAGGAATGGAAAGTCCCCACGACCATTAAGTAGTTGCGAGGATTTCTCGGGTTAACAGGGTATTATCGCAAGTTTGTTAAGAATTATGGGAGAATAGAAGCACCTCTAACAACATTATTGGAGAAAGATGAATTTTCATGGACCCCTTAAGCAACTAAGGCCTTTGAACATCTTAAAGAGGCAATGTGCCTAGCACCGGTCTTAGCTACGCCAGACTTCACAAAAAACTTTATTGTGGAATGTGATGCCTCAGAAAATGGAATTGGTGCAGTTTTAATGTAGGAAGGAAGATCCATTGCTTTTGAAAGTCGTCCAATAAAAGGAAAGTATTTACAGAAACCTATTTATGAGAAGGAAATGTTAGCAATATCGCATGCACTAAAGAAATGGCGAACTTACCTAATGGGAAGACACTTCAAGGTAAAAACTAATCATGATAGTCTTAAACACTTTTTGGAAAAAATACTATCTTCAGAAGAGCAGCAAAAATGGTTCACAAAGATGTTGGGTTATTGTTACACAGTTATTTGTCACCGTCCCTGCAATCCTCGTCCCACACATTGGAGGGCTCATTTTGTGACCTGTGAGCAGTGACATGCCTTGAAAACACTTGCATGACAACCCTCTGAACATGAGCTTTCATTGCCCTGAAGACATCTCCTTGTAGAAAACGATAAAAATGGCCCTTTTTGCATTGGCACGGGCATACAGTTCAGTACCCGTGCCAATGGGGGAAATCCTTCAAAGAGGTCGCGCCAATTGGCGCTCTGTCCCAGAGTCACACTCGCGCCAGCCAATATAAGGAGTGTTTTTTAAAAATAAATGGCAAAAGTTTCGTCCTAACTTATCCAGGAACTGATATCTATCTTGAGTTGGGAGGTTTGGCTACGAATTTCCATAGAGAGGAAGTGGTTTGCCACCTCTCATGGAAGCTTCCTTGATGATAGGGCCAATCCCATGATTATAGGGATCCCAACTCCCCTTCCTCCATCTATAAAAGCCCGCCCATCTCCATGGCAAGCTAGTCTTCAAGTTCCCAAATTCCCAAGAGCCTTATGCTGCAAGAGCCTCCATAATTCCCTCAAGGCTAAATCTAAGCAAGGAGACTGTTGTCAAGATCCGAAGAGAGAGTTTTTTCCCATCCTTAACAGGCTTTTGAGACGTGTTCTACTAGCGACCCGCTGAAGGAGAATTCAGCGTCAGAACTATGGTTGTATTCTTCCTTTGATTGATTAATAATAAACGACTATTGGTTATGGTTCCACTCTTGTTATTGTTTATGATGATGAGTTATGTCCTTTCTAACTGACATATAGTTGCATCTACTGGATTTTACGCTTGCGTTTGTTTTTTTTCTTGCGTGTGCAGATGTCCTATCACGGAGATCATGGGGATCGTGATCTGCCAGAGCTAAGGAATGGGAGCGCCACCTCTTCTACAAGCAACATCGTTGGATTCCAGGTAAGCCTTCATCGCTAGTTGGTTTATTTGCAATTAGGAACCTACACTATAGCGTGAACAATTGTTGCTAGACCCGGTCTAGGCTAGTAGGGATCGCCTCTGTCTGCAGAGGGGATTTACCTCCACAACAAATTGGCGACTCCACTAGGGATCGTTAGCTTTTTTTTGTTCATTTTATAAGCTATAGACGGATCCTGAAGTTGGCCAGATAGCCTTCAAAACACTTTTGCTCTGCAATTGCAAAGTAGATAAAAGCTGCTTCAGTCAATCTCCAGTTTAGTTTGTAAACTGAATGCTTGGAGCATCATCTTGTATTTTCGGTCGATTCTCAATCCTCCTTGCTTGACCAGCTCTTTTGGGTTGGTTCTTTCTGTGAATTTCGGTTTTTGATAGCTTGGTCATCACTGGTCTGCTTGCTGGATTGCTCTTTTTTATTTTTGACTGGGAAACTCGACTGGCGCGTTTTTTAGCTTGACAGTCGCGCCCATTGGCACAGGTTGCTTGTGTATTACCCATGCCAATTCGTCTGTGGCGCTAGTTTCAGCCTCACAGTCGCACCAATCCTGTGAGGTACTAGGGTTTTCTCAGTTCTGAGCTTCCTGAGCCTGATCTGTGTGTTTGGTCTTGATTTTTCCACTGTTTGAGTGTTTTGGAGGCTTCATTGACTGACTGTTACCTACATCCCTTGGCTGTTTTCCCATTTCCATCGATTTTGCATTCTACCCCTAGGTCATGTAGGTGCTATTGTGTGTCGAGCCTCCCTTGGGAGTTTCTCGGTTTCTATCGGTTCATTCAACCTTGTGATCGCTTCTTTGCATTCGTTTGGTGGTTTTGTATTGTCTCATTGCGTTGTTTGAGTGATTGTTTCCTTCTTCATTCGAATTCCGCCTTGTCTTGTTTTGGGCCTACATTACACGGCTCATTTGGAGTCTTTGGGATTCTTTTTGTCTTGAGGGACTTTTCGTTGATTTGAGGTCTGATTGTACATTTGCATTGAATGAAATTTGATTGTTTTTTCTCTCTTGTCTTCATTTCTCAAATTTATCTTGCATTAGTTTTAATTTTTTAGCGCATTTTGCTCTGAAATATTGAAAATATAAAAAAATCTCTTTTGCTCTTTATTAGTTAATGTGAATTAGATATTTTCGGTGTTATTAGTGATTGGTAACTTTGAACGAAAAGCTTTTTTTTCATTAGCTGCATTAGAGATATGATTGGTTGTTTTCTGTTCATTTCGTTATTGTGTGAAAAGCTCTCAACTCTCTCGTAAATAGCTTTCATCGAATGAAATGATATACTGTGGCATATAGAGTGCATTTAGGTGATTTTGAGACATTACATTCGCTAGGGCCTGAAAACTGAAACGTAATTGAAGATAAGCTTTAAAATTTACTCAATTTACAGTAAGGCAGCATTGAAATCTAACGAAACACATTTAGAGGTCTAGGCTAGAGACGTGTTCCGGCGTCTTAAAACCTAGTAGCTGTCGTTCGCCTCTTGGCTTTAGACAGCGCTAGTATGGACTTGTGCTCCCCGTAGCGTCGCGTATATAAAGGGAGACCCCACTAGGTTTCTATCCTTTATCCATAGGAAGCTGAGTCTGCCGCCCTATACCTGTGATACACCAAACATAGCATTCAGGGAGATTGTCTGCATGTACGTTAAGTCCTTGGTTGATTTCTCTTTCATTTCGAAACCAAGGTGTATATTGCAGTTCACAGTTATTTGGTACACCCTTTGCCTAGTATTCCTGAGTAGTCATTTGATCTTTTCTGACTCGTTAAATTTGAAAGGATCACCAAGCGCTTGTCCTTTCACGCTTGCTTCAAAACTGAAAGAGATAGAGTCACCTTTTAGCCGTTTCTCGACTCTTAAAACATGAAACAGTAAAGTTTCTAAAGTTTCAATGTGGTAAAACAAAACACCCGCGATCACACACCCTATTAGATTCTCCTTGTTGGCCGTTTGATTGTGTGTCTTGACTCTTTTTCAGCCCGTGTGTGTGTTTTATATTATTTTTCTTGTCATTACTACAACAGTGGCGTAACCCCCTGTTTCGTCTACTGGTAGTCCATATACGGACGATTCATTAGAGGCTTCCCAACCCTCTGTGCAACCTCAGTAGCCCATTATTTCCAAGTTTCCTGACGGGGGACCGGTTCTTGCTGAGCAACCCTTTGGGGGACCAGTTGAGTTCAATTGGCCCTTTTTTGACCCTTGGTCTGAATTAAGAGTAGGGGCAGAGTTCCTTTCTCTTACATCGGGTTCGCCTTTTATAGCTGTTGTTTTTCCTCCTAGTCCTCGTCTCTATTATGAGATCTAGCGGTAGGCTCGAACATGAGTGAATCCAGCGAGGAAATCCCCACGTCCAGTGAGGATTACCAGTTATTTCCTTGGAGATTATTTCCAAGAGACAACCCTGAACCAGCTGTTATGTCATCACCCGGTCCCTCATTACCAGCCGGGTATAGATCCTTGGGTCAGATCATTGCCACTGCTGCCTCTATGGGAGTATCATCTCCTTCTACGAGGCCAGTTGTTCCTTCGTTGGGGATGTCTCCACGAACGCCCATTACATCATCCCCTCAGGTTACTTCTGTACCCTCTATGCCCACTCTTTGTGTGGTTGCATCTGCACCCGCTGTCACGACAGACTCTGTGAGGGCTGTGCCACCTCCTGAAGACGTCTACATAGTGACTACTATGTCGAAGAACATTTCTCCAGAGGAGTGTCGGTTGTCCCTACAATAGCCGAACCCCGAGGTTGGACAAACCTCTCAAGACCCCAACCGCCCGTATTTTTCGCATTATGCATAGGATGGTATGCCCGTGTATGCTTTTCGATATTAGTATGATGAGCACAGGGACATTTTATGTTTACCCGCTCTTGAGGCTCACCTTCATGCTCAAGGTTTACCCTATAACCAGGATGGAAATCCTTATAACCCGCAAGAGCAACCTTTTCAAGGTCAACCTTCGGGCCAGCCTGGCTATCCTTATGACCTGCAGGGGCAGCCTTTACAAGGCTATCCTATAGGCCAACAAGGGCCATCGTACGGTCCGCAAGGACAGTATTACAACCCTTCCGGTGAACCTATGCAGCCTCAGCCGGGGTACCAACCGGGGCCAGTATATGGTCCTGGGGGGCATGTCCAACCTTCCCAACCCATGCAACCTCAGTATCCTGTTAATCCAAACGTTGCACACCAGCTAGGACCATCTTATGGTCCTGTTGCAGGTCAAACCGGTTACCATCCATCACCTGGCTCCATTCCTCCACCGGGCCGACCGGTCTATCTGGTACAACCTGGTGTTCCATCCCCAGGCCAGTCGGTTCATCCGGTACAACCTGGTGCTTCTCAATAGCCAGGTCAACCTGCGCAACCGGCACAACCTACTCACCCAGGTCAACCTGTTAACCTAGGGCAGCCCCCTTAGCCAGGTTAGCCTGCTCAACCAGGCCAGCCTGCACATCCTATCAACCCTGCCCAGCAGTCAACTTATTCGATGCTGCAGCCAAATCAACCGCTACACCCTAATTATCAAGCTCAGTAGGGTCCCACCTATCAGCAGCCCACTCGACCTCAAGGTGGCTACTATTCTCATGGTCAATACCGACCGAATTATAGCCAGCCCCAAGGTTCTAACTATCGTCCTGAACAATCCGGCTATACCTATACTTAGCAGCCAAATCCAAATGCTGCTTACATAGGGCCGACTCATAATCAGGGTCCATACTCTTGTTATCAACCCCCGTACGCTAGTTACCAGCAACCGAATCAGGCTGGTTACACCACCTACACCCCCTACGGTCAGAATCCTGCCGGACAGAACCCATGGGGGCAAGGATATTCCCAACCAGCGTGGAGTACAGGTACTAGTCCTTATCCAGGGCCAGGTATGTCTTCCAATCTGCCGTTGCCGTTTCTGGCTACCTTGGAGTTACCGGATGTTTCGAAATTAATGAATGATCCAATTCTGCATAATCCTTATTGGCCTCCGGTTCCTACCAAAGTGCCCGGTGATTGCCCCAAGTTTGAGGGAAAAGCTGGAGAGGATCCCCAAGCTCATGTGATGACTTACCATCTTTGGTGTTCGTCAAACTCTTCGGTGGATGATTCAGTTTGTTTACGCCTCTTCCAATGCACTTTGAATGGTGCTGCAGCTAAGTGGTATATTGAATTACCCCGTGGCATCTTCCAAGATTTCAATACCCTAGCCATGGCTTTTCTGACTCACTTTCAGTTACCGGTTCGCTATGAAGCCAGGACGCACCACTTGACTTCTTTGAAGCAGGACAAAGCCACCCATATTTCTGATCACATTCATGAGTGGCGACGTCATCGTAGGCTGATCAAGTTCCATATACCTGATCAGATACTAACTCAATGGTTCGCCACCTCCTTTGTTAACAAAATCGCCCAAGATATTGCTATGGGAGCGTGTGTGACTGAAGAACAAGCCATAGCGCGTGCTCAATATCTGGATTTGGTATATTCACAATCCGGCACGCTGTATGATATTTTTCCTGATGCTCGACGGTCTGGAACCTCTAAAACTCCACCTACCCCAGTGATGGATGGTGTTGTTGGTTCTGTGTCTCAGAATTCGAAGAAATCTTTGAATGGGAAGTAGAAATCCAACTCATCCAATAATTCTGCTTCTCCCGCCCCTACCGATTCTCGCAAAACTACAGAGGTTAATTCCATTCAGGCCAATCCTACCGAGAAAGCCTCCAAAGAGAAAAAGAAGGGCAAAGGAAAATCTAAATCCGATGCCCCAAAGCCAGAGTCCAAACCTCGTACTGAGGACGGTTCCCAACGCAAACCGAACTACCCCTGCCTCATTTGTGAAGGAGATCACTATACAAAATATTGTCCACGACAATCTGAAGTTAGTCAACTTCTAAAAGGCTCCAAAGGGACTCCGACAATTCTTAAAGAACCGTTCCCGTCCCAGCAGACCCAGATGGTTGAACAACCTTCACCATCTGCACCATTTGGGTCCCAGGTCTTTACGATGAATGGTGCTTCACCCATCTCTATTGCTACCCGTTCGAAGGATTACAACAAATTGTGTCAGGCACCGGGGAAGGCAGTTGCGGATGGTCCACCTCCCTCACCTGTCTCCGGTTCATTGGAAATTGAGAAGCCTACTGCTGAACCTGTTGTGAGGCCACCTTCTAAAGGTGTTTTACGAAATTCTTCCTACAATCTGAATGCCCGTGCCGCTCAACATTACAGTATTGTTGAGGATCTGGCACAGGCGCCTTCTGCCATGTCTACATTGGAAGTTCTTCAAAGTTGTCCTTCGCAACGGAAAGCTCTATTATCTGCAATCGGTGGAATCAATCCCGCCGATTCTAGTATTCTCACCTTTGATTTAGAAAATTTCACCCCCTGAATTCCACATCAGATCGCTCTTGTTATTCAAGTCAGGATCAATGGTCTTAAAATTCATAGGGTCGTTGTGGATGAAGGTGCTTCTACCTGTGTCATGTCGTCCGCTTGCTGGAAGGCCATTGGCTCTCCAACCCTTTCATCATCTCCCAATGCCCTAGAGGCATTCGATGGTCGAGAATCCAAACCCCTGGGTGTTCTCGAGAGTCTAGCGATTAATTTACAGGGGAAGACAATCAACGTTGAATTGGAAGTGGTTGATGCCAAGCTTAACTACAATATACTTCTTGGCCGCAGCTGGAATCATGCCATGTTATGCATGCCATCCACCCTCTTTCAACTTATTAAGCTCCCTCACGAGGGAAAAATCGTTATGGTGGATCAGTTGTCCTTCTTCACCTCCACCTCTGAGAAAAACGTTCCATACGTGGATCAGATCCCAAATCCCCCTGACAGTGTAGGGCTCGGTCTCTTCAAAGACCCCGTCCTCATGGGTATTTTTCCCGCACCACCACTGCACACTGCTCAAGTTAACATCATCTCTAGGTCTGACGACCCATGGCTCATCCGTACGCCTGAGCAGGTGACTGAGTTTGGAGAATCGATGCCCTTAACTCCAGTAGAGATTAGCTACTGTGAAATCGTCGCCGCATCCGATCCTTCCCCTCCTTAGCATGCGGCTTTGAGCATGGCTTTAGACATCTATTCTCAATCCCCCTGGCTCGGTCAGGACGATTCACCTGATCCTCTCAAAGAGATTTTTTCCTTCTGATGAAGCCATTGTAGAAACAATGTCTCTAGAGGAGCTGCCTTGGAGCAATGGACATCATCGTTCCTCATTCATGCCTAGCTTGGGGGCAATGTCAGATTGTCTAGAGCGTGATGTATCTGATCATCTCCCTCCCGAGCCTCCTCCGTCAAGCTCACCAGAGCATAGTTCCTCGTCTTGTGTCAAGCTCTTAAAATAATGAAACAGGAGGCTACAAGGACAATTATTTTAAGTGTGTCAACCTTGTTAAAATAATGAAACATCAGCATGTTCAATTCGAGTTTTGATAGATTTAGTTCAAATCTTTTTTTTTTCCAACCTTCACTCCATTTCCTATGGACTGAAGCTTGGGGGCCATGCACCTCGAATTGAGACACCATGCTAGGGGGCATGCCTGCCTTCCTCAAGCATAGTTTGTGTTTTAAGCTTGCATAAAAAACAGAACTCATTTCCAAGCATAGTTTGCATGTGTGTTTTCATGTGTGCTTTTAATCTTGCATAAAAATAAAAGGTGTGATTAGATACATTATGTGAACTTTTTCATTGGGTCGTTTGTTATGCAACTGATACATTAGATAACATTGTATTAGACATTTGCATAGCATATAAAAACAACATCACATGTAAAAGAAAGATCCATCCAGAAATAGGTATATATATATATATATATATATATATATATATATATATATATATATATATATATGTATGTATGTATGTATGTATGTATGTATGTATGTATGTATGTATGTATGTATCAAAATTTTTACATAGTGTGCGTCGCATAAAATAAAAAAATATACATGTTCGTCTTAATACATTCGGAGATGACATGTCTCTCAAACAATATGCATGAAAAAAAGACCTAGGTGTCTAATCTGCGTGGTGCTCATGATAACAAGCCACTGCACGCACTAAGCATCTCAGAAGACGGTGGAGGAGACTAGGCATCCCCACCGTATGTCTCTGGTATGCTAGTGGAACATCTGCCAGCCAGGCGTAGGTTGGAATCCCCCAGGCGATCCCCTTGAGGTTCTGGACCAACTCTCCTCCCTTGTCACCCTCTGCCTGAGGGTCAGCTGTAGGATGAGTTCTCCGTGAAATGGGAGACATACCGGCAGGTCTTTCTGGGCCGACATCTGCATAAACATAAAATTGTTGTTAGGACGAGCATGTATTACCAAAAAATTATAAAACATAAAAATCAAAAGAGAGATCATACCCAACTCCTCATCCCAGTCGTCTCCCTCCGAGAGTGGAAGTTCCGGGTCTCTAGTGAAATCAATCCCTGCATATGGCGAATCCTCGACCACAATCAACTGACGCCGTAACCATCCAAAAAAATCCGGCCTCCAGGACATCTGTTGGCCTCCTTCTGATCTGGGCATCAGTGCTGCCCAGTGAGCCATCCTCGACTCTCATGGTACCGGCTCAGCTACTATGGCCCCTTGGCCCTGAAATATAGGTAATCATTCCATGATGAACGATACCAGGATGGAACCGTAGCCAAACTATTTTATTTTGGCCTGCTTACACTTTGTGAGCTGTCTTTTCATATTTTTTGTCACTGCAGTAGCCCAATCAAATAGTGTTGGATTCATACACTCAGCAGCTAGGAGGAGTTGGGCCTTGGTTGCCTCGTAAGGTGCTTGCGACCCCGCAGCCCACGTGATGGTATGTAGCACCACTCTAAGTGCTAGATTGGGGATGGTATGGATATCTACCTTGCCACTTCCCGATCCTAGTCATGCCTCTCGGCACACTCTTGCCATCACTTGCTCCATCTTCTCTCCAGATGGTCTGCTACCTGTCAAAATGGGTACCGGACCTCTGCGTGACAGTCCGGTTATGAAACATACATCAAAAACCTCAAGTTCTAATACTTGGTCCCGCAGCTTGAACACTTGTTCGTTCTTGTCCCATATGCTGATCAAGTATTGCAGGAGCTTTGGTTGAGCTCGTAAGCAAGGTGTCAGGAAGAACTTTTTAAGCCCACAGTTCTTGAGGGCATTCATACAAGTTTCATTCTCCATAGCCTGTTCATCCTCTTCCCCATGCTCCCTCTCTTTCCATTCAATAGCCATTTTGCTTGGTTGCCTGCATCAACATGGTCAGAAAACCCTTGATTAGATCTTTGTTATGCCTGAATTTCATGTAAATCACTAGCTGTTTGGAAATTTGAAACGGGAAACTGCATTGCGCCATTGGCGTGGCTGTTTTCTTAGCAGTTGCGCCAGTTGGCGCGGGTCCTTTGTATGCAAAAGGTCATTGGCGCAGGTCCGTGCCCGATACCCGCACCAATGGGCGAAGCCCTAAAATTTTAAAAAATTCTCCACAGAAGTCTAATAAGCAATGGAAAACTATAAAAAATGGATTAAAATGGAATACAGGGAAGCGCCTCTTACCTGGAACGAACAGGAATCTGAATGGTAGCCCGGATCGGTCGCAATCGCCATCAGAAGTTCGCACACAAACATACCATTGTTGCTCTCCTGTGAGGTAAATAGTAAAAGTAATTTTGTTTTTACCATTTGAGACTTATTTATAACTTTTTGAAATCTCATTAGGTTTTAGAAGTCAATTTTATTAATATTCTGATATATTTTGTCGAAAATGGATTTTACACTTTCCTCTGTGTGTAGCAACAGGTTTTTACGTGACTTCAACGGTGAAACGAGTTGTATTTTATACTTTTTCGGACTCGGTAAAAACACGAAAAAATTCATTTTGGAGTCATCTTTCAGCCATTTTCTGACTCTTTAAACATGAAAAGATTGCAGAGGCCCTTGTCGTTTCGATCTCGTTAAAGTGGCTACGAAACGACATCTACCCAGTATACGTTTACCCCTTTTTCGGGCTGGGATAGATTATTTACGAAAAAGCAATACCCTAGCCCATCACGACTAGGAGGTTTTCTCAGACATAGTTTTCTACCTTTTCGGATCTGAGGAACTATTTATGAAAAGGGACCATTAGAGTTTACTTTTCCGCTGTCTTTTCAAACTCTCTAAACATGAAAAGACGTCGAGTTTTTCCTTTGTCAGACTCCTTAAACCCTGATGACATTGGATTCAGTCATAATAACGCTACTCGTGTCTCTCCTTCCTAGGGCTCGTTAAACGTACTAGGACGGACTTATATCACAAGCATATGCTATCCCCTTCAAGCTTGTTATCAAAAATAATCGGGGTACTCGCCAGAAATGGCGGGGAAAAAATGGAACCAGCATCATTGTCGTGCCGGCAGTATGTCGCTCTTGAACATGGCACTTGTCTGCATTCGTGTCGGGTTGGGGACATCTCATCTCGTTTTCACTTGCCTCCGTGGGTTTGGGTGATCCTTTTGACCTCTCATCTGCTCTTTGCCTCGTCGCCATGACCTTTGATCTGTTGATGTCAAATGCTGCCAAACTCACTTTCGTGCCGTTTATATGTTCAAGAGAATTTGACCTCTGCAAGTACCAAACTTCCTCCGATTCTCATCTGATCATGATTCAAAAAACACTATGTTCCTCTGTCTCGCATCGATGACGTGGGAAACATTATGGCCCACCTTCGATCAAGGTCACTTCCTATCGACTCCAGCTCATTATCCAGGAAGCTAGTCTAGAGATTCCCTTCTGGTGCCTTGGAGCTTGCATGCTTCAATGGCAGGTTCTTCGCATTTAACGCGAGGTTTTCATCATTGGCCTCCGATCGAGTGATTCTATGGGTGTTCGACGCCAGCTCATTGATTCACATGCCATAGATTGTACCTGTAGTACCTTGAGGGCCATTGTCATTATTGGTGGTACCTCTCGTGTCTGTTAACAACTTCCATGATTAGCTGGTAATCAGACGATGTTCTCGCATGTTTGACTTCAGCCCATTTCTTCACATGCTTGGACTTGTACTGTGTTCAGGTCGAGATGGAGCGCAAGACCCTGGATTGTGTCTGTTTTAATCCAAGCTGTGATTTTGTGGATTATTATGATTGATTACATGACTCACTTACTGGATGGTTGTGACCAGACCTGAGTCTATTTATCGATCCTCAGTGGATGGTTGCACCCATGCCTTGGATCTGGATTATTGTATACTCTACTATGTATGGCTGCGCCCATACCGCATATATATCATGTATCTGAGATATCAATTGTACTTCTCCACGTAGGTTTTCCAACAGCGGAGTTTTTAGTTGGACACGTTCTCGTAAAGCATTTCACCCCTCTCTCTTTCTCAGGCCTCATGCTTTAGGGGACATATGTTACACAGTAATTTGTCACCGTCCCTGCAATCCCCATCCCACACATTGGAGGGCTCATTCCGTGACCTGTGAGCAATGACATGCCTTGAAATCACTTTCATGACATCCCTCTGAACAAGAGATTTCATTGCCCTGAAGACATATCCTTGTGGAAAACCCTAAAAATGGCCCTTTTTGCATTGGCGTGGGTAGACCTCGCATTCGCGCCAATGGGGAAATCCTTTCAAAGAGGTCGTGCCAATTCGGGCGCTCTGTCCCGCAGTCGCACCTCGCGCCAAAACAATTTAAGGAGTGTTTTTTAAAAATAAATGGTGGAAGTATCATCCTAACCGATCCGTGAACCGATATCTATCTTGAGTTGGGAGGTTTGGCTACGGATCTCCATAGAGAGGAAGTGGTTTTCCACCTCTCATGGAAGCTTTCTTGATGATAGGGCCAATCCCATGATTATAGGGATCCCAACTTCCCTTCCTCCATCGATAAAAGCTTTCCCATCTCTATGGCAAGCTAGTATTCAAGTTCCAAAATTCCCAAGAGCCTTATGCTGCAAGAGCCTCCATAATTCCCTTAAGGCCGAATCTAAGCAAGGAGACTATTGTGAAGATCCGAAGAGAGAGGTTTGTCCCATCCTTGACAAGCTTTCGAGACGTTTTCTGCTGGCGACCCTCCGATGGAGAATTTAGTGTCAGAACTATGGTTTTATTCTTCCTTTGATTAATTAATAATAAACGACTATTGGTTATGGTTCCACTCTTGTTATTGTTTATGATGGTGAGTTATGTCTTTTCTGACTGACATATAGTTGCATCTACTGGATTTTATGCTTGCGTTTTTTTTGTGTCTTGCGTGTGCAGGTGTCCTATCACGGAGATCATGGGAATCGTGATCTGCCAGAGCTAAGGAATGGGAGCGCTACCTCTTCTACAAGCAACATCGTTGGATTCCAGGTAAGCCTTCATCGCTAGTTGGTTTATTTGCAATTAGGAACCTGCACTATAGCGTGAACGATTGTTGCTAGACCCGGTCTGGGCTAGTAGGGATCGCCTCTATCCGCAGAGGGGATTTACCTCCACAACAGTTATGAATTTGAAATAATCTACAAAAAAGGAAAGCTTAATGTTGTTGTAGATGCACTGTCAAGAAAGAATGAAGAGGTGGAAGCATTGCTTTGTGCCATTTCTATTATCCAAATCCGGGATGGATAACCGAAGCAAGAGATGAATGGAAGAAGGACAAAGATGTATGGACACTCATTCAAAATTTGTAGCAAGATCCTAGTACATATGATACATTTAGTTGGAAAAATGATTCCTTATGGTACAAATATCACTTATATCTTTGTAATAATTCCCAACTAAAACAAAATATTCTTCTGGAATTGCACACTTCTCCTCTAGGAGGACACTTGAGATTTTTAAAACTTACCACAGGGTGAAGAAAGAATTTTTTTGGGATGGCCTTAAATCTGATATTCAAAAGTTTTTGGTGGAATGTTTGGTTTGCCATTAGAATAAAGTGGAGACAATTAAGACCCCGAGACTTCTACAACCTTTATCCATTCCAAGTCAACATTGGGAGGAGATTTCAATGGATTTTATCACAGGTTTACCTAAGTCCGAAGGAAAGAATGTCATCACGGTGGTAGTTGATAGACTTACCAAGTATGCACACTTTTGTGCATTATCACATCCATTTAAAGCAAGTATAGTTGCTACTACATTTATGGACAGAATTCAAAAGCTACATGGAAGCCCAAGGGTTGTTATGAGCGACAGAGATCCCATTTTTACTGGAAATTTTTGGACGGAGTTATTTTCTTGTTTGGGTACTCAATTAGCTCATAGCTCATCTTATCATCCTCAATCTGATGGTCAAAATGAGATAGTTTTTAAATTTTTGGAAGGATATCTTCATTGTTTTGTATCTAATAAGCAAACAAAATGGGTCAAGTGGTTACCTCTCGCTGAATGGTGGTATAACACTTCCTTCCATACTGCAGAAAAAATGACCTCATTTATGGCACTTTATGGATATCATCCACCATCGATCACATCATCTTTAAGGGAAAATTCGAAGGTTCAAGCAGTGGAATATCACATCGAGCATCAGCAAGAAGTTCTCCAACTCTTAAAGGATAACCTAAATTTGGCACAAAATCGAATGAAACAACAGGCAGATCAACATCGCAGCGAGAGAAGTTTTGATGTAGGAGATTGGGTGTTTTTATGGCTACAACCATACAAACAAATGTCCCTCAAGCAAGCTAAGAAGGATAATAAATTATCACCAAAGTACTATGGTCCTTACAAGGTGTTGTAAAAGATTGGTACTATGGCATACAAATTGGAGCTTCCTGCTTCTTCACGAGTACATCCAGTTTTCCATGTTTCATGCTTAAAGAAGGTTATAAGTGAAAATCTTCCAGTTCAAACAATATTTCCAGAACTTGATGAGGAAGGAAAAATCATATTGGAACCTGAAGCGGTCACAGAAACAATAACTCGACAACTACGAAATCGATCAATTTCAGAGTATCTCATCAAGTGGAAGAACTTACCCACTGAAGATTCTACATGGGAGGATGAGAATTTTATACAGAAGCACCCAGAGATACTCAAGCGTTGAGGACAACACTTTTTTGAAGGAGAGGGGCATGTTAGGTCCCCATATTACTAGTATAGTCCCTTATTGTTGTTAGTGTAACCCCCTTATTGTTATTATTGTACCCTTGTAACCCCCATTTTGTTATTATTGTGCCCTTAAATTATTATTGTTAGGTCGGCTAGGATTACATTGTGGCCCACTAGGATTACATTATGGCTCCATGGACTCCTATATATATAAAGGATGTTTTGTAAATTGTATCATCCAAGAATTGTTCATTTATGTAATGTATTGGAGGTTGCCCCCTCGAAGTGGCTTATTTCTAAGGCGTTGATATCTCTTTTCTTCTATTTTTGGAGCTGGTTACACAACATAATAGGCATAAACATTATTTTTTTGTGAGTCATATTGGAGCCAATAATGATACCTATGCTTCACTATGCCGTATGAATCACTTCAAACTTATTTTTCAAAAACAAATTATGCAGATTAAAAAAATAAACACCTTTTCTTCTACGTTTTGGAGCTTTATCTTGATGTTATTGTATATCCGTAATTTCGGCCTCCCAAGGTCTAAAAATTTGTCCCGAGGTAGATTTGTATGTCTTCTTCCCAACTCCACAAGTTAGAACAAAATTATATTCTTCAAGAGAAATTTATACCAACTATCCCACAATGTCACGATCATGGACTAGTTTAGTATAACAAACTTGTATGGAACTCCATGTGTCGCTATTTAGACCTTCAACCTTTAAAATTGTCCCAAAAAAAATAAATTCTATGTACTTTCCGTCAATTTTTATGGAATTAGATTATGATTAATAAAAATAAAGTTATGATCATTTTCCGCATATCACTTATTTAAGACTGAATTCTCGAGCATGAAAAAAACCTTATATTCCTTATACCATATCTTTGAAAATATATCGAAAAAGGATCCTAATTTTTTATAAGAAGTTCATCGAGATTTCGAATATATGTTGTAAATGTTCCACCTTTCGAAGCCTCACATAAAAGAAATTATAGTGAAAATTCTAAGATGACTTCCTTTGAAGCAAGAAAATCTAGCATCCAAAGCTCGATACCAAATCTTATGTTTCCAATCGAAAATAGAACAAAAATAGAAGGATATATATCAATTACTAGATATTAATCCACACTGTGGGGGGAACCTCCTTTGCATCACATAAATGAATAATTCTTGGATGATTCAAATGACAGAGGCCTCCTTGGTATAGATAGGAGTCTACGGGGTCAAAATATAATTAGGGCCTACATAACAATAATAATGTAAGGGTACACCAATAAAAATAGTGGGATTATATGCTCGCACAAAAATAACAATATCAGGGATACACTAATATTTTGGGGACCTAACATGTGCACACTTTGATTTAGTTGTCCCTTCAAATTAGTTTTGATCCCATGTTGATTTTTTCTTGGCACTTTACAATCACGTCTATGTCCGAAATACTATCAAAAACACACTAAATGCCACAATGTCAAGCACTTTGTACAGGTGTAAAATGTACAACATTGAATCAAATAAGTAAACAATAGATTTAAAAAACTAAAATATTGTTTTTATTACAAATTCAAGTACAACAAATAGAGTGGTCTCGTACCAAGGATAATGGCCCTTAAAATTAACCCTCCTATAAGGAAAACTAGGTCATGATGTTAACAACACACAACTATAAGTATCCCCAAAGAAAAGAACATGTTGACTTACTTTATCGAAGAAGTGCTTACACCGGCCCTTTCACTCAGCTTGCTCTAAACTCTTGGAAGGTCCTTTTCCACCTATACTTGTAGATAATATGTTTCTCGACCATATCTACCCTATATACTCACAGTGGTCCTTTTCTGTCGCTTCATATTTTCTTGCACATGTCAACTCCTCAATCTATCATTTATCAATGAAAAATCTCCAAAGCAAGGTCACTGAACATAGGCATATATTAGTATTCCCTCTAACAATTATTTGACACTTTAATCAATATACCTAGGGGATGAAAATTCTTCCTCCACATAGTGTCTAGGTTGCTCCTTATATCACAATTCATGTGGTAGAAATAAAGAGCTATGACCAAGTGAACATGCACACAAAATCATTATCAAATAAACCTCTACTATGCCGACAACACACAATGATTTAACCTCCTCAAGTTCACTCTACATAAGCTTTTCAACACACTGTACTCTCACCTATTCAAGGACATACTTCAATGAATCACCTTCAAAACTCTTATCCATTCATGCAATCCTATTTACACTTGTTTCACACATCACTTGTTTACCGAGGGTTGGCGTTGGTCATATTTTGAAACTAAGGTCAAAATAGGCCACTTTTAGTTATTAACCACTCTTATAATTCTCTCGCATGAACCTTGAAACCTTGCGACCTAACACAATAGTCTAAATAAGGATTATTAAGGCCTCCTTATATGGCTTGATCCTCTCCTAAAATTTTTTTGAATGGAAACCCTAGCACAAGATCATAAGTTCTATCCTTTTCTCCTCAAGCACAACCTCGAGACAAGTCATAACAATAAATCAAAACTTTTCACAAACTCCGTCCTTAGTTTCTAAGCCAACTCAAACTTCTAAAATCATAAGAAAAACTAGAGATATTTCTCTTCTTCAATATCGACCTCTTTTAAGGTAGTTCGACTCCTTTCTTGTCTTGTAATTCTCATTGAGAAGATGCTCTTGCATGTGAAAAAAATGAGCTAATCTTATCTTTATTTATAATTTTCTTAGTGGAGTCAATTAGGTACCAAGTGTCACCACTTTAGATTAAGTTGACCTAATCCAATCATGCTAAAACACCATTAACATTAGAAATAAAAATTCCTCTCATTTACTTAAGCCCACTCCACTCCCTTATCCCATCTAGTGTGCCCCTCATGCATCCGATGAATAAAAAAACATTTCCCCCTTGGGATTTTTTTCCCACAAATTTGGGAAAAAAATCCCATTACTTGAGTAAATTTCCAAAAAAAAACACATTTTTGTGGGTCAACTTCTCACAAATCTAGGACCCCCAGGGGTCTTGGGAGTACCTCCCACAACTTATAGCTAGGAAGCACCAACTCCCTATTAAGTGTTTGCTAGCCACTACTAGCTAGGAAGCCCTAAATTCCTAACTTAGAAATCCATGACTTTTATGAGGCCCCAACCTCCTTAATATATATGGTCCACCATTTCATGCATTTTCAAATTGGGCTCTAATAAAAAATTTTTTCAACATAAAAACACCATTGAAATACCAACACTCCAAGACACACAAATTTTGCCAAATAATCTAAAAAAACACTCTAGTCAAGAACACACTCACTCTCTGCATTCAAATATGAAACATATAGTAGTAACATATACATGGTAATATACATGAAAATTTTCTCTCAACCATACAAACAATGAAAATTCTAGTAGCAACACTTAACATCTCAAACCACTAAACTCATCCATACATTACATAGCTCCAACAACTAACCCCTCTTAAACATACATCATAGGTAGCAAAACATTTACTCTCACATTCTCAAAAATACATTAATTTAAGTTTATCTATACATGGAATTGAGAGGAATAAAATTCACACACATAGTCAATGGACTCAACAACTACAACAATGTTCACGGGAAGCAATCTACAACTTCTCCACATCAAAAATATAAATTATTCACAACTATATGGCCTTGACATATGATTTTTTGCGCACTGATCAAGACATCATCTCAATTAAAAACAGTGACTCATAATAGGTATGCACCATTAACTTAATCAACAAAAATGCTCCCTGCTCTCGGTAAATACATCCATATGAACCAACACTTGCACTATATTTTCTTAGACAATAACCACAACATCCAAAATCACTCTCCATTTTCATTCTCAATACATTCACATTCAATTATCAACTATACTAAGAAATTATTAATAAGCATGATCACTTTACTCTCATCAAAATGACCACAAAATGACCTTTTCGTTTACAATTTTTAACCACATACTCTTCCCATATGCACCGTGCCTATAGTAATCATATTGATGCATTCGTATGCACAATTCGTCCAAACAACACTCTATCCAACGCTTTCCAATTTAACCATGATTCAAAACACTTGAAAAAATGGACAAATTAAATAATTTCATTGGCCATAGGAATGTGAACACCTAGAACAAATAAACCACTACATGATGTAACATCCCCTCATTTATTTTCCATGCAAATAAAATAAGGCCAAGGTCATGGGACACATATTCCAACCTAAATATTGGGAAAAACACTTTACCTGGGTACCACTTGTGGATTAATAATGGCTATGGAAATTGGCAAAGGCATTGGAAAAAGAAAAGAGACAATAATTGGAATTTTATTATGGAAATAAAGGAAATAGGACAAAAGGGATATGAAAAAGACGCAAATTTTCATGCAACGGAAATTAGAGGAAAAATGAAGGAAAATGAAGAAAATAGAGGAATCATTGATAAAAATGTTTCATAGAAATAATTGCAAGCTTTTGATAGCTTTTTGAAATCTCTTTGAAATTTTGAGTTCAGTTCTTCTTTCATTCTTTCTCTCATACACCCTTGCATGCTTAGATAATTCTTGGGGCATGCTTAGTGCACTCTATAATTCACATGGATTTGGAGAAAGAAGGAAAGGTAAAGAAAACAATTCCAAGGAGATAGTTGGATTAGCGTGTACAATGGGGTTACTTTGCGGGTAATAGGTTGCATGTGTGATCTCCTTCGATTTTTGGATGCATCATATATGCATGTGGTTCCTTGGTTATGTATTGTCATTGACTTGGATATTTTCCTAGATTTATAGGGATTTGAGCCTTGCCTTAACATTTCGTGGATAACCATGGTGTTTTGGGCTTCCCACTTATTTTTTTTATTGGTTCTCAAGTTCCTTATGGTTGTGGGTTTGAAAAAAATGATCTAGAGCTCTCATTTAGTTGTGGATTTAGTTACTAGTTCGTGGAGCCCTCCACTGACTTGGGTAGAGATCGATATGGTTGATGTTTGTGATTTTTGGACAATATATGTGAGATCAATGTGGTTGAGGGTTGAGGAATTTTCGCCTCCCGGAAGTACTTGTTGTTTTTGTTTTGGTTTAACCCTTGTTATATCACATTCATGCTTAGATTAATATCGTGTGGGGTAATTGAATGAAACATATATTTTTTTCGATCCAAGCTATGGCTCGAGTGGTATGTGGAAGTCCCTAACGTGGTTGGAATTTCTATATGTTAATATTGTATATTATCCTATTGTGATCTATGGAAATTTTTATTAATTATGATGGCGATTTTATGGTTTATTTTTCATGGTTTATATTCTAGTTATATGTTGGTTTTATGTTTGTTATATCATGTATTCTATCTATGGATCTTGTATATTTTTTTTATAATTTATTGAAAGGTTGACGAGTGCATGGTATGACAAGTGGTTATGTGGCTAGATGGAGAGGGTTTAGATCCTTCTTGGTGATTCCGAGATGGATTTCGAAGTGTATGATAAAATATTCATTCACGACATATAGATTATATCTTTATTATATGTTTAATGAAATTTATATCGTGGATTAGGCATCTCTAGGTGATGTACTTACTTGAGTTTTTATTGGTTGTCTTTTTCATCATCTTGATTAAGTCTTTTTTTATCATAATCGTAAGGAAGAAGTTATTATTGGAGATATATTATGATGGAAAGGCCAAGGGTTTCTATGAGATGAAGATGGGTTCTATGATAAATGAACAAGTATATGACCAAGTTTAAAGATTTGTTGAGGTATGTGTCAGTATCGAAGGATGAGAAGACAAAGGTCCAAAGGTTCATATGTGGGTTTCTTTTAGAATTTAAAGATCATATTGAGTGTGATAAGCCTCGGTCATAGGAGGAAGTAATTGGGAACCTAAAGGATTTTTATGAGCAATCTAATCTCAGGTATGAGCCTAAGTGGGATTGGAAAGGAAATGATAACACTAAAGGAAAATGGTCTCGAAGTGAGGAATACCTTAGGATGAAGGTGATGAGGAGAACATGGAACCTTACAATAAGTTCAATTCAATTGACAGAGGGACATGTATTTTAGTCTAAGGAGTAGAATAACGCTCATGACAAGAAGCCTTAGCAATGTTGGACTTGTGGTGGAAAGCATTTCGAAGATATTTTTCATTACACAAGGTTGGTAGACCTCGGATTTACAATTCTTAAGAGACTCACAAAGTTGGAGATGTTGGAAAAAGTATTCCTTAGATTTATAAAATGGTGGATAATAGCCATGGTGATCATCAATTATCCATTATTGAGATGGAAATTAATATTTGTGATCAAGTTGTTTCCATTTTTATTGAGCGTAGATCTAAGTATATTTATATCATCCATGACATGGTGGAGTAGTGTTTATTAAATAAATAATTGCATGCAGAATATTGGTTAGTATAGTTGGCTATAAGGATTGAGAGAAGAGTTGATCATTGGGTGAGACCTTATGCATTAGAGCTGAATAGTATGCCTACATCAACAAATCTAAATGTGATTCATTTTGGATCATATAATATGCTTCGGAAATGGATTGGTTGTTCATTCACGAGGACTAAAGTGGATTGATATGATAATTCTATTTAGTGTTTGTATCATGGGGGGCCTTACTTAATGAGCATATGAAATAACATGTGTATTTGTGGCATACTAAACAATACCCTTAATTTGACTACATATTGGAAAATACCCCTAAAAAACGGTTTATTTAATCCCCTACCAATAGGAATCCAATGCAAATTCCCAATTTAAAAAAAACAAAAAATTTCACTAGATATTGTAGGTATCCATTTTTTTATTAAATTTTTTTTACACCCCTTTCGTATTTTTTTCATTAACTTTGAGCTCCATTTTTTATACACAACATATCAAAATCCTTTACCCCTCTTATATGTTCAATATATTATGTCATTTTTCCTCAATATATATCCCCCCAATACGAATGCACGTGGTATGGTATTTCTACCCAAGTGAAGCCCTTGTGGCTTGGATGATGATGGAGAAAGGAGAATTTTTCAGGAAGGAAGAAGCCTACATTAGTGAGAATGGTTCCAACAATGCAGGAAAAGTGTAGTTTCTAGAAAGGTTGTGTATTGTTTGCAATTTTTTTTCTAGTGATAAAGGGAAGGATGTTGAGGATGATGAAGTCCTAAAGGGGTATCATGTCTTGAAGAAGTTTTACGATGTGTTTATTTCAGATATTTCAGAGTTTTCTCCTCATATAGAGGCGAAGATTTCTATTGAGTTGATGCCGGAGAAGCACCAACATCTAAGGCACCGTACTGGAATGAGTAATTCGGAGTTGGTGGAATTGAAGTTGCAGCTTAAAGAAATAGTTGATAAGGGATACATAAGGCCAATGTATCACCTTGGGCTACACCGAGTTGTTGGGAACTAATTTTTTTCCTAATAAATCAATCTAGACCTCTACACATTAAATTGTCAACCCGAGATTTCATCTTTTTATTGCAAGGTTTTCTCGCATAATTGGTGCAAGTGTAGTGTCAATATTACCTTGATATAAGTGAAACTAATAAGAAGAAAATATTAAGAAATGAAAGGAACAACAAAAATATTTATCGAAATAACACTTGATTTCTACCTCTAAATTATAATTAAACTAATAATGGAAGTAAATTTTTTAAGCTCCTATGCAAAAATCATCAATCAATTCAAGTTGTTTCATAGGAAATGATAACTATGATAAAGGAACTCAAATGCATATATCAAAAAAAATGCTAATTTATTTAAAGCTAATAATTCACGCTTGCTACGGAAAATAATAAAAAAAGCATAACAATGTAAAGGAAATCTCGTTTTACACTATTCACTACAATTTCTTATAAACAATAATAGTAAATATGACAAACAACGATTTAATCTAAGAAATGATTACCTATTCAAAAACTGAAAGGAAGGTGTAATAATAATACAAAGGAAGAGAGTATTAGTTCTAGGACTCCGGGTCCATGATCACTAGAATCTAACCACCTTGTAGTTAACTCAATGCACTAGATTAAAATCAAATAATTGAGATCTTCATTAATATCCAACAAGAAACCGTAAGAGAAGTCCGTAAAAACTCGGGGAAAAATATATTCCTTCGAGTCTTGTTTTACAATTAATAGGAAAAAATTCACCTCCTTTACTAAAGTTTAATCCCAATTTCACATTACAAAATAATCCTAAATTTCAAATTGTAAATATATCTTGAGAATCTAAAGATTTTTAAGATGCTTAATTCAAGCTATGAAATCGCAATGTCTTCCTTAGAATTGTAGGTCATGATCGTCTTTCCCAATCGTGTCATGCATACAATACATTGATCTATGGTCAATACATCACGAGATAGTCTAAACGATTTCATCATGGCTCGAACTTCCTCATCTATTCAAGGAAAAACAATTAACATCTAATATTTCTTGTCCACTCGTATCATCCCAAATCATGAGTTAATAACATCTTCAAGACTCAAATTGATTCACTTATGAGAGAAAATAACAAAAAAATTATTAAATCCTTTCTATAACTCTTGAACATTAAAATTATTATAATATATGCTAGAAAGGCTTGAAAAAATGACTATAAAATAATGAAATAAGGTGAATAATTATACCAATTCTAAGGCCCAACTACACCCCCTAGCTTACCTTTTTACATGACCTCATGCAAAGAGATGATTGAGATGAAGTAAGGTTAAAGAGTAGGCTAGGTAAGGATTCTCTCCATAGTGTCCGAATCCATTCCTACTTCCCACTTCCTTGAATGCTACAAACTTACATCGCTTCGTTAGCTCATAATCATCTTTACAATGATCCAAAGTGTACCATATTATATGGAATTTTCATCTCGCATCCAAGCCATTTGGGGACCTCTTCTAGGACCAAATGAACACAATTTTGTATCCTAATTCTTGCTGCATGAAAATTTCTAAAACTAAAAGGTTCTATATTCTTAATTTCATTATATGACATTTTTCTTCTGTGTTTGGAAGCTCGTAAAGCTTCCACTTTAACATCCTCAAAATATTCCAATCCTAATTGTAAAAAATCATTATGGATAGGTTTCAAGGCAATAATAATTTCAAGGCACTCCATAAGCCTCTTATGTTTAACAAGTGTTTGCATAGGTATTTTTGACTCTCCTCTGACCCAAATATCAAGGCCATTTTCTCTTCATTGGAATATGTTATAAGCTTTGGATTAGTTTATTTGATTTCTCAAAAAATAAATAAATTCCTAAAATTTTACATCTCTAATGAAAGGAACAAGGTTTTCTTCAATTTGTTCCTCCAAAAATAATTTTTTCATATACTATTTACACAAGAGATAATTTGTGTTATCATCCTATTGATGGAAAGAATTAACTAAATCATAAATTTTTTTGAATTCATAAGGTTGAAAGAACCACACAGTCTTAATCTTGAGCAAAATATACCGTTCCAATAAAAAAAGAGCATAGTTTTTTGTTGGACATCTACAAGAGAGGACATCAAAGTAGATGGAACATACTTCCTTTGTCTTTTAAAGGGATTTATCAAGATATCCTTTTACAATATTCACCCTCTTTACTGTTGCTATTAATTTAACACAAGTTTCTTCTTTAGAATTCATCAATTCTTTGAATTTATACAACAGTTCTTGATGCTCCTTTGGGGGCACCACCTGTCCTTCATACCAGTCAAAATTTCCTGATGTTCTACCAGCTTCTTGTTTAAAACTCGAATAGTCGAATCTACAATTAAAGGAGTATAAGGGGGGACATGCTCTTTCTGAGTGCTCTTTTCAATAGGAACTGATAATTATGTTTGAGTGCCCACTTCAATATTAATCACTTTAATTCTTAATACATCTCAGTCGGTCTTTGTTCCTATGGTAATAAGAAGATTTTCTTCTGTCTGAGTCTCTGTGGAGAAAACACATTTTTAGTTTGTGTCTCGAATATTCTAGTTTCTTTCTTTTCTTTTTAGTACCTATGAGCCTTGTTTTTTCTCAACCACTTCCTGATAAATTGCACCTTTCTTTGTAGTTTCCTATTTTCACCTTTTCGAAACTCTCCTTCAAGACTAGTTTTCCTTCTTCTTTTTTCAACAATATTTTAGGTATGGAAAACTGAAGGAGGGGTGACAGTGATAATATCGGGCCTTTCAGTCACTATTTCCTCGGCTATGGTGGTAGTCATAGGTAAATCCCTCATAAGGCTGGGGGGCATACTAGAAAATTCAACATTAATCCCATGTCCCACAAGAGATTGTAGAGTTGTTTATTTTGGGGGAGAACAAGGTTCCATGATGGTTGCATTGGAGTCTACAAAATTTTCTTGAAGAGAGGTATCTTAAGGGTCTCCCAAGGAAGCCAAAATGATAGTAGCTATTGAATTGGAAGGACTAACAAGAGAATTGGGCATCATGGTTTGTTCTGGTGGATTTTATGAACAATCCATGACTTGCTCAAAATTTATAGAACTTAAAAGGGTTCCTAATCCTTCCAATACTTGGGCCACTTCCATTTCATGTACTTGGGGGGAGCCTTCTTGATGATTTTCTTGTATGTCAAGAAGTCTTTAGAATTCACTTTCTTACATTGGTTGTACAATAGAATCTGTGGGACTCAGTATTTTGGATAGTCTGAATGACCTTCTTTATTTAGTAGGTAAAGAGACCAAAAGGGAAGCTACTCTCTTTTCTTCCCTAGTTAGCTATTGCGGAGCTGGCGTATGGACCTATTCCTGTGTAGTTTCTTCCCTCGCGTTGTTGGCCTCCTCATTCTCCACTGGCCACTCAGATTCTACACTAAGTATTCTAATTCCCAGTGGGACCTCAGAGTTTCCCACAAATTCTTCCCAACTTAGGTGCACTCGAATTAGTTCTCTGACCACTATTAGTTTTATGAGACTATGGTGGCTTACCACTAAAGCGTGTCATTTGGAGTTATTAAATATTACCGTGGTCTCATGCATAAGTAAATTCAAAAATTAAGGAAATTTTAGAGTTACCTTATGCTTTAGTGCCACCATAAACTTCAAGTGTCGAGTTCTGCCCATGTCATATCGATTTTCACAAGTGATATATATTTTCACAACCCCTAACAGTTCCTTCTAGGGTTCTAGAAATGAACTGGGGTTATACCACTTACCTTTCCTAATCAATTATTCTTCGGGGCCTGTGAACATAAATTTTATGCTCTGCAATAGGGTATGTTTGTCAACCAGGTTTTCGCCTTCCATAGGAAGGCCCATGACTTCTGACGGGATTGATTCATTAACTTGCACTTTCCTTCCCTTAACTATGGTTATCTTATTTATAAAATTATATATGAGTTCCAGAGTGATCGTTTCTAGGTCCCAATATTACTAGTGTAGTCCCTTATTGTTCTTAGTGTACCCATCTTATTGTTATTGTTGTACCCCTATAATATCACCAGATTATAAGGAAGAAAAATGTAATAGTGTTGATTGATTGATTCAAGGCGATCACCAGATTATAAGGAAGAAAAAGAAAATCCTGTAGTGGTAATTGAAGAGACATATTATGAACAGTTTATGTATTTACAATTTTAGGATTGTTATGTTTTTGATGAAGTTGAGGGGTAACATAAAATATTCTCTTATGGGAGTCAATGGAACGACATTATTTTATCACCGAGATATCAGAAAACTACTTCTAAATCAAAACATTTTCTCACAAAAATGGGTACAACTTAAGAAAATAACAATCATAGGGTAACAACATCTATGACTAAGGGAAAAAAAATTGTGTCCAAAAGGGAATAGTAGTTGTGACTAAGGGAAGAATAGTTTTGATAAAAGGAAACAATAAGTTATGATGAAATGGAACAACGACTATGACTAAGGGAACAACAATTAAGGAAAAACAACCGCGACCAAAGGGATAACAAATATAATAAAAGGGAACAACAGGTTGTGACGAAAGGGAACAATTACTGTGGCTAAGGGAAAAACAATGAAGGAACAACAACTGCGACCAAAGGAATAACAAAAGCAATAAAAGGGAACAAAAAGCTATGATGAAAGGTAAAAACAAATCCAAGGGAACAATAGCGAAGGAACAATAGTTGCGACCAAAGGAAAAACAACTGTGATAAAAGGGAATAACAAGATATAATGAAAGGGAACATCGACTTCAACTAAGGGAACAACACTGAAGTAACAACAACTACGACCAAAGCAACAACAACTATGATAAAAAGAATAATAACTCTTTCTCCTTATTTCATTATTATTATTATTATTATTATTATTATTATTATTATTATTTTACGAAACATATATTTTATGAAAATATATATATTATGTACAAAATGAAAGGAGTTTTGAAAAAAATCAGCTAGATGTAGCAACGAGGTTGCCTCCCTAATCAACCACGATCTACAAACTAGAATAATTAATTATCTGATGGAAAAAATACTCTCGTGTAAGCGACTGTTGATATAGGCAGAGTCAATGTCCTTTAGAAAAAAATATATATGCAAGAACCATCAATACTATTTAAGGTCACCGTACCATTGTCTTAGACTTTGGTAATCGCATAAGGTCCTAACTATCTCGTCTAAAGTTTTCCTGGAAAATCTTGAAACTTGGAATGATAAGAAACATCAGCCAGCCGTCTTTTTGAAATTTTTTCTTTTTAATAAGGTGATCATGCCATTTTGCCCTTTGCTATTTAATAAAAGTTGTGAGTTGTAGGGTCGATAGGCAAATCTCGTCCAATTCATTAAGTTGTTGTAATCCTTATTTATGTGCTTCTTTGAAATCCAATCAACTCCTCTTGTCATATTAATGTATTAATATTTAATTCAATAGGAAAAATAGGCTCCTTACCAAAAAATAAGGTGGTATGGTGAGTAGCCATTAGTATTGCGCCACATTGTTCGATAGGTCCGTAAGGCCTCTAGAAATTTAGTTTCCCAGTTCCAGCGGTTCGCAGATACTTTTTTGGTTAGAATTGCCTCTAGAACCTTATTTGTACTTTCCACCTGTCCATTTTCTTAAGAATGGTAAGGAGAAGTGACTCTATGCTTCATGTGGTACTTCTGTGAAGTGGCATAAATTTTAAGAGCAGTGAGTTGTGACGCCCCATCTATTATTATTTCTCTAGGTAGTAGGTATCGCACAAATAGTTCAAATAATAAAATAATGAGTGCTTCTTCTGTAGCTCTCAGGAGATCTACTTATTCCACCCATTTATTAACATATTATGTACAAACCACAATGTATGCCTTATAATTTGATGGTGGGTTCAAGGGGCCTACAAAACCTAATGTCCATATTTCAAAGGGTTCTATTACAAATTATGGTTGTAGGGGAATCTCATCATCTTGAATGAGACGACCCATTCTCTGAAAACTATCACATCTATTGACATACTTCTTTGCATATTTGAATATCATGGGCCAATAATAGCCTATCTAGAGTACTTTATGCCCAGTCATGCGGTCAATAAAATTTCCACCGCAAGGTTTATCATGACACGCCCTAAGAATGTCATAAATATTGCCTTCTCTGATGCATCTGCGGATGTGAAATTCAGAACCTATATGTAAGAGGTAACCATATACCTAGGAGAATTGTGCACTGTGATGAAAAATAATTTTCCTATCCCATGGTGGAAAATGCGTTGGCAGTTTTCTTGCTGCTAGTAATTTCCCATATCAACATACTAAGGTGTCTTGATTGTTATGAAAAATAGGTGTTCTTGTAGAAATTGATCTTCCACCAGTAAAGAGTTGGTTGTTTTAGGTACTCTAGATAGAAAATATGGAAGTAGATTTTTCTTTCTTGGGGAATCCTTTATAGTAATGTCGAACTCCCACAATAGCAACAACCATTAGGTTATTCAAACATTAGTAATAGGTTTTTTATCTAGATATCTAATGGTATAATGATTAGTATACATGAGGAGTTGATATCCCATTATATAGTGACGAAATTTATTAATAGAATACACAATAGCTAAAAAAAATTTTTTGGTCATTGTATATTTTAACTCCGTTGGTGTCAGGTTCTTGTTGATATAATAAATAGCATAAGGCTTCTTTTCTTCTTCCTGTCTAAGGACATCTCCTATCGTTGTGTCTGATGCGTTTGTTGAAATGTGGAAGGGTAGATTCTTGTTTGGCCCTCTCAACACATAATATGTTGAGAAAATATTTTCAAGTTCTATAAAAGCAACATCACATCTATCGATCCATTCGAATGCAAAATTTACTGTAAAAACATATAGTGGTGTCGTTATCTTTGAAAAATGTGCTAGAAAACTATGATAATAACTAGCATAGCCAAGGAAACTATGTATCTCAGTTGGTGTACGAGGATTAGGAAACATAATAATTACCTCAATCTTTTCTAGATCCACTTGAATACCTATAGCGGAAATGGAATGTCCTAGAACTACACCTTCAATCATCGTCATAACATTTTTCATGGCTAAGACATAATCTAGTAGCAATGCATCATTCAAGAACCTTTTCTAAATTTTGTAAGGCCTGATCAAAATTGATACCACATTGAGTAAGTTCATACCTATACAGCTCAAGTCATTCACTAATTCAATTAGAAAAATATACTTAAAATTGCAGTGTAGAAGGTGGAAGGTTCATTGCACAACCCAAATGGTAAAACTATATATGAAAAATTTCCCCAAGTGAAGGTAAATGTGGCATTATCCTGGTGTTTAGGAGAAATTTTAATTTGATTATAACCACTAAAATCGTTCAGAAAGGAGGAAAAAATATTCCCAATAAGAGTGTCAAGGACCTGATATACAAGTGGAAGGGGAAATGGCCTTTCTAGATAGCCTTTTTTAGTTCAATATAGTCCACATAAATTCTCCATTTATCGCTTTTCTTAGGGATGAAAACTAATGGTGAAACCCATTGGCTATCTGAAATAGGATATAAAAAATTTACATCTAGGAGATTTTGAAACTCTTGTTTTATTACAACCCTAAGGTGTGGATTTAATCTTCTCTGAGGTGGTCAAATGACATGGGCATATTTTTATATATAAATCTGATGGGTACATAGTTGTGGATAGATGCCCTTCATGTTAGAATATTCCCAAGAAAAAGCCTATTTATATTTTTAGAGAATCTAAGTTAACTTTTTGCATTGTTTATCATCCAAATTAGCAATCATATTCAATGTTTTACCATATTCAATTTCTATAGGAATACTATTATGGACAACAATCATAGGTATATGATCATTATTCAAAACCTCTAGTAGATCTTCCTAGGCCTTATTATCAAGCATCACTTTTAGCATTTCACATGTTGGATTCCCAAAAGTAGAAGGTTTGTTAATAAATACATTAATTATATCGTCCTCGGTTTGAAATTTAAATGCAATAGCTTCATCCAAGGTAAGGGGAGAACTCAGGTTTTACTCTTGATATTTGGGTAGAAATAACTGATAATTTTCAATAGATAGGTTGGGTTTAGTAGGCATACATAAGACAAGACTTTTGATAGTAGTTCCTTTTGTAATTGTCATATTCCCTGTCTGTCATCCTATATATGCATCTCCAGTTTCCAACCATGCTCTCCCTAATATCACTAAATATCCATCTAGTCTATTTCTAGGATTGATAACCAGAAAGTCCACTGGGTACTCCTAGGAATATAGAGAAAATATAACATCTTCCAGAGTGCCATATGGTTTGACTAACGATCTTTCAGCTAGTTCCAATAAACTGGAAATCGATTTTAAGGCTATGATCACAAGGGTAACACAAGTTTCTATAGTCAAGATGTTTATAGAAACTCCTAAGTCCATGAGGGTATTTGGGAAATTGCAACCCTAAGTTTGAACAATGACTACTTGATTTACATGATCATCATATTTGGCAGGTATCTGTTTCTCTAGGATAAGTTCGGATAGTGTTCCTAAGACATGGACTGTAGTAGTGTCTTTCGGTTTCCTCCTAAGATTTTTTCCACACAATTATTTAATCGTTTTAGCATAAATTGGAACATCTCATATAGCCTAGAGGAATCGGAGTTTTATGCATAAAATTTTTAATTCCCCTACAAGATCAAAATCAGAATGGACTAGTGGTATAAGCATTGTGAGTATTTCAAGGAATGGAGGTCTAGCAACTTTATTTTTAACGAGGTCTTGTTTGACACACTAGGTGCCGATGTTTCAGAAACAACTAGAGCCAGAGAAATATGTTCTGCTAAAGGCTTCTATTCGATGGGGTTTTCATTATCTTCATGTTCTTGGTTGAATTTATTGTCTTTTGGGAAGAAAAATTATCTAGATCTCAATCTTAATTCATTGAATTCAATAGGGTTGGGTTCACTATCTGAACTTTCAATGATCTCCAAATATTGGACAGGCCTATTGTTTGGATTAGGATTCAACTGAGTAGGTAATTGAGGACGTAGTGGAGGTTGCAAATTTTTGGGCAATTGAAATGGAGCTTGCAGGGATGGTTGTGACTGGAGTATAATTCTAACATATGGTTTGATTAGTCCTGCAAAATGATGCCAATTTTGAGGCCACATTGGTCCTTCTACAAATGAATTTTTCCACTATCAAGAGGATGCATTGTTTGTTGTATTTTTCCATGAAGGGGTAGAATACTATTGATTTGGCCACACAGATCTAGTGAACGGTTTATTTTCCCAGTGTGGTGCAGATTATGGCTTAGATTCCCCAGTGGGATTAAAATATTGTTGGCCTTTCCATGTTGATCCAAGAATATACTATTGAGCATATTGTTTAGAATAAAATAGAGAAGGGTCATGTACCCACGGGGGAATCACTGACAAAGAAATATTATCATTAGGGGAATTTTGAGGTCTAAAATGGGCCTCCTAAGAAAAATGTACAATCAAATTTCACTTTATGAGAACCAATCACATTTTAAGGGATGACATCATCACTAATGGTTGAGGTGGCATTGTTTGAGTTAAAGGTACTTACTTGTCACATTCTCAATGGTGGATGAAAACTCATGATTAACCATGGTAATTCTCTAAGTACTTTTAAAGTCGAAGTAAAGTACTCATAATAAATGTCATTTCACATTTTTTGAATAAAAATATATTATTGTCATTTCATATTTCTTGAAAGAAACAATACATATACCTATACAATTATTATATTATATTATTTTTATATAGTATATTAATTGCATTTTATTATACAATTTAAATAATATAAATTTTAATTAATAGAATATAATATAATTAAGAATTTGTAAATTTATATTTATATTTTATTTTAAGTTATTTAAGTACAAAGGACAGATGCATTAGTTGTTCAATGATAATGACTTTTTCTTGAAAATCTCATTCTTATTTATAGTCACATCAATACAATTTTTTTATTAATTTTATTTTAGTACAACTTTTGAAATGAATTTAACTATGGTTACATGGATTGTGGTGCAAAAAGTGAATTGCAAATTCATAAATATTATTTTATTGATTTAGCTATTATTTTAGTATTTCCTTAGGAGGCCCATTTTAGACCTCAAAATTCGCGTTCATATTGGGGTAATTTTTTTTTTGAAAAACCCAAAACATTATATTGGATATATAACTAAGGGTTAGTGGGTTTTGTTTTATTATATATGGAATATATATATTTTAAGGTATTGTTTATTTATTTTTTAGGCCAAATGGGATTGTTTTTCTGGCAAAAGAAAAAGAGCGCCAATAGATATTGTGTGAGGCATCATTGGCATTCGAGCACCATTGGACCAAGCTGGGTTAGGTTTGGATGACGGAACATTTCTTGTGCGGATCTGAGCATTTCCACCTATCTGGTACTGAATGGCCAGATGCGAGATGCGGGAGGAGGGATCACCGAGACAAAGGAGAGGCAGATCCTCCATTGACAGACTAGGGGCAGGTGAACAACCTTTCTTTATGGATGGCATTTCTCGGGCAGGATCCAGATGAATTGAATTATGATTCTGCGAGAAAGGGGTGAGGAGAACTAGAAGCATTGAACCGCTGCAAGATATTGGGACTGCTGCTAAAAATTTGATAGGCATAGCTTTTCAACGATATCGATTCTCATAGATAACTATTTGATCACAACATCTGCTTGAATTGTGTCATTTGTTTTGTATATCTACTTGAAATATAAGCATTCTTTGACATTCTCATTTAAGTGATTGGTATCGATTTTTGCAGTATAGTTACGGATTATGTTTATCAGTCGATCATAAGCAATATTTTCATAGTAACCACAACCATCCTGAATCGTATGCTTTCTAATAAATATTCCTGCGAGGAACTCAGAAAAAACCTTTTCCTCCTCAAGCCTAACATTGATGAAATTTCCAAGCTATCTTCTGATCCAGGCCCTGCGCCTAAGAGAGGCCACCCATTCAATGACTTTAAAGTGCAGCTGCAAGATGACCTTCACATAGTAAAAAAAATAGAGCATATGAGCAGCTTTAATTTATACAGAAGGTATCGGTATGGAAATAATATCCAAAAGATAAAAAATAATGTCAAAAATTTCTTGCATACGCTTGATGTCCACAACCCGGATTTGGATTTCAAGGGTTTTAGTGAACAGTATAAACTTATTGAAGAAATGGGTCGGCTTATAATGAAAAGGGTTAATGTTAAGATGACTAATGACGCTAACTCCAATTCATTCATGCTTCATCAAATGAGCACAACTGAACTATTTCAGAGTGCCATTGATGGGCCGCATGATACCACAATGTCTGAACAGTCTGAGCAGTTCACCTGCACGACAGTTCCCCAGTCCCAAGTATGCCAAACTTTTTAGTGGGTTTGAATAATATTTTCAATGATGTCAAACATATCCTATTCATGAAGGGAGTTAGTATCATTAGGGTTGAAGGGATGGGTGGAAGCGGCAAAAATACCATTTCATTAGCCCCTTGCAATGATCCCGAAGTGAAAGGTAAGAACAACTCCCATCTTTTAATCGTCACACCAAGATTCGATTTAATTTCTTCCCTTTTGGTTTTTTCAGTGCTTATTCTCGTTGTGATTATCAGATTTCTTCCAAAACAATATAGTTTTCATAAATGTTGCACGATCTCCAAATGTAATAGGCCTTTTGGAGATTATGTGGGATAAAATAATTGGAGATCGAAGGCCTGTTTTTCAGAGCATCGAAGATACGCACAACCAACTGCAGAAGAAACTCATTTTAAAAGGATATCCACAGACATTGGTGATTTTGGATGATGTTTGGTCAAAATCAGATGTGGAACAATTTTTGTTTGAAGCAAAGGGTTGCAAAACGATTATCACAACCAAGCAAGATCTTGCTATTCCACATACAGATAGCAGTCACGTGTATAACATGCCCATGTTGCAGAAGGTTGATGCCTTGTCTCATTTCTTTTTCTGGGCCTTTGTATAACCTTCGATTCCAACAAGAAATGATGAATTTGTTGTTAAACCGGTATGAATATGACATACTATTCAAAATATCATACCCTAACTGTTTGTTTCTCTATCTTGCTTGACTGCTTTGCATCCTATTATACAGTGTTGAAACTCAGACTAGTTTTATGTCCCTTTGACAGATAAATGGTTTTATAGGTCTATAATTGAAGAGTTAACAACTCCAGAAATGTTTTTAATGCTCTATATTTCTATAGAAGATTAACATGTTTAACTGCTAAAATATTTGTCGGTTGAAGCAGTCTGTATGGGTTTACCACTTGGCCTCAAGGTGATTGGAAGCTCTTTGCGCAATGAGCCACACCCAGTTTGGGAAAAGGCTAAGAAGAAACTTTCAAGAGAAGAATCTATATTGAAACATCACAGAGAGAATCTACTCTAGTTCCTGGAAACAAGTATTGATGTCCTTGATGATGAAACAAAGGACTGCTTTATGGACTTGGGGGCATTTCCCAAGGGTAGAAATATATGTGTAGATTCATTGCTGGATATTTGGGTATATTCCCATGGAATGGATAGGAAAGATGATTTTGTGGTCTTGTTAGAACTTGCAAGTTGAAATCTCCTAAATCTCACAAGTGATTCAAGGTGAGCAACTTGCTTAGATTTGTTGCCTTCAATAAATTTTTTTATTGTTTTGTTCTTCTCATTCTTCATATTTTTATCTCAACTTAATTTTAAAGTCTTTTATGAGCACCAGCTTTGCAAAAAAATTGAGGCAAAAAAAATCAGAAATCAAGAAGGTAAGATAAATCAATGTGTTAGCTGGTAAAGATAAAGGTGTTTTTCAGATCACTACCTTTGGTTAATACAAGTTTTAATGTATCAGGAGTCTAGGCATCTCATTTGGTTGTGCTAGTGAGATTTTTTTTACTCAACATGATGTGATGCATGATTTAGCCTTGCGTTTGGCTAGCGAGGATAGTGCCATTCATAAGAGGCTTTTCATGCCCGCTAAAGAGGATGGTATTCCCACAAACTGGTTAGCACTAAAGCATACATCTTAGTTTCAATTTTTTTCAATTCATATAGGTCATCCCTGAAACTTATTTTCTTTTCCCTGCATAAGCATTGAATAATTATTTGTTCAATTTACTAATTTTTCAAATTTAATAAGGAAGCATTTTTATTAGCATAGCATCTCAACTTACTAAGTTTTGCATTTCTGGGACATTAATATAGGTTCAATGGAAGAAAAATATTAGTCTCAAATAGATTTTTCTAAGGTGAAAGCTCTCGCTTTGCTCTTTGATGCAAGTCAATACTGTCTTCCAACTTTTTTACATACCATGACAAAACATCAAGTTCTTATCATGTACAATTACAATTCAAAGCGTGCAGTACCTAAAGGCTTGTCAGCATGTTTGTCAGTTACCCAGCTTCAGTTTGTATTCCTTGAGATGTTGATACTACCTCCTCTTTACGAGTACTGTAGATCCTAGGAGAACTTGGAAAAATTCTCTGTATGCCTTTGTGAGGACTTGGGAAATATGAATCTATTTGACAAGGGGCAAGTCCTAGAGTTTCTTAAGTTAGTAGAAATTATCTTTGATCACTGTAGCGATTTGGATGAATTGCCAGCAAACATATGCAGTTTAATTTCCGCGGAAATTTTGTTTGTCACGGATTGTCATCTTATCCAAAAGTTACCTGATGACTTGGGAAATTTAAGGTCACTTAGGTTGCTAAGATTGTCTGCAATTCCAAGCTTGTCAATGCTTCCTCCTTCCGTTTGCAGACTTCAGCAACTAGAATTTCTTGATATTTCACTGTGTAGCTCTTTGAAGGACCTTCCCATAGAATTTGGTTAGCTATCAAACCTAAAGGTTTTGGACATGAGAGAGTGCTATGGACTCACTTTAAGACTACTGTTTTTGCACAAGAATGATGTCTAGTATTCTCTAGAATTTATGAATAATAAGAGGCCACTTGGGGAAAGATCTATGATTTCTATAGTAGACAATGAGATTGATTATTAGACACTTCAAAAATTTACTGTATACCTGACAGTTACATGCTATATTTCTATTTGTGAGAGAACTGGAAATTTCAGATTTTGTAACTTGGTCAGGCAGTTGCTGTGAAATAACTCACATATATATGTACAAAACTAGCATTGGAAAAAATGAGTGAAAATTTACGTTTTATATGTATTTTTGCTTCATGCAACTTTTATTTTACAACTTTGTATAGTTCCTTCTTTTTCCATACTAATATATGTATTGTATGCCATCGTATGCAAGCAAAGAAGAACATCCTCTATTTTTTTTTAATGTCTTTGGAACATAAGATAAAATACCTTTTGTTTTGGGTCAACTATGTGGATGTCAAAGACACTTAGATCTTTAATGCTCATCAAAGAATGGATTAACATTCATGATAGAGGAGAGGTTCATATGAAAAAAATGCTCAAAATGTGATTTATTATTGATTATGTTTAAGAGAAATGTTCTACACTAGCATGCTTTCTAAAATTCACTTATATTTGCTCCACACATGCAGCTTCAGGAAACTACACAATCTTCATCTGGAGAAACTGATGTCAAATTTTAGATAACAAAACACACTTTGGAGTCCATTTTGACATTTATGTACTATATAAGAGACCAAATATCTAACGTTGTAAGTAGATCCAATTATATACTGCAATAAATTTCATAAATTTATAAGTTATAACATAATTATTCATATTTGTATAGTATAGTTTTTATTGGTCTTATTAACTAGTTGATTGAACTGTTAATTTTAATCTACTCCATAGTTTTCTGAGACTTGCCATAATAGGTCTACTTCTATGTGAAATTTTTACAAGACTTCTATGTAATGCAATTCCACGTGTTGGTTTTCAGGGTGCAACTTCAAGTGGGCAGGCAGAGGAAGGGCCAGCAATAATGTATTTGAATATAGAAAATTCATTAAATGTATTTGGTCTGGATTTTGAGACATTAAAGGTGAGAATTAATTACCTAATGAATATTTCAGTGATTAGGTGGGAAAAAAGTTCAATATAAATGGTTAAAATACGGAAAGTGATAGCAATGGCCAAGAGCACAAATCAGTAAAGTAGAAAATGCTAATTGTAATATCTAATCACATTGTTCTACTCTCCATACAAAATGGCCTAGAAATAATTAGTGATGATTTCTTCTTGCCAGATTAGGCCTTTATATTGTTATTATTACACATGGAACACAAGCATGAAGGAGAGGTTGGTTATTTATGGTAGTTAGCCTGAATAGCATGTTCAATCTACTATAAAAATTCCATGATTAAGTCTTGGATGTTTTGTGTAGTTTATTGCTAACATGCCATCTCTTCATCACCATCTCCTAGCTAATCTAAGATAGCTTATACATAAATCCATTTCACCATATATGTATGTATGGGTAAAAGGTCGTGCATCTAAGCATTCCATCTTTATTATGTATTAAAATGTATGAATCTGAGCCATCTTGTATGTAGACTTGTACATTTATTAAACGTTTAGTATTAGGTCTCATGGTTTCTAATTTCAATAATTATAACAGGCCACTTCATAAGCTCATAGTAAGTATTGATGTTCTAGTATTAGGTCTCATGGTGCCCTATTTCAATAATTGTAAAAGGCCACTTTCATGTAACAAGGGAGAAAATTTCATATTTGGATTCCCTGCGAGTAGAGGGAAGAAGCATAAGGATGAAATTGCAAGGCTGAACAAAACAATATGTAAACAAAACATTTGGAAAAATGATAACTGAATTTTATAATTAAAAGTGATAACATTTGGAAAAACTCTTACTGAAGGCAGTGTTCCAAAAAATGTCATTGAATTATCCTGTAACTAGTCCTCATTAGATGAATTACTTCGCCAAAAGACTAGGATGAATAATGTATTTTACAGTGCACAATGTTATAGATCATCAATATCTGCTATAGAAATTCATAATGAAATGAATTTATGAATATATTATTTGCCTCATTAAAATTATCTGAGTATCCTTGAAGGTATTTTCATTTATTCTCACCTCTACTTTCCTTGGTTTTGAAGAAATATCATCTCACTCTCAAGCTTTTATGTGAGAGAGATTGCTGATACCTTTCCAGCCCTAATTGGCCCATGAATAGAAAACATGTCACAAGAAGGATTTGACTTTGGGTGGGGAGGATAGCAACTTTTCCTCTTAACCATGCAAGCTAAACATAATTGACATAATACTTGCATAATAGTTTATAAATTATAGCTAGATTTTTATCAGTTGATTACTACGAGAATTATATTGTTGTAAATCCAGTACTTGGCGACGAGAACCTGGGAAGGGTTCGAGAATACCACCCCCAGTTTCACGAACCTGTGCAACATAGTTTATAAGTTATAACTATTTTTTTAGCAATTGATTACTATGAGAATTAAATTGTAGTAAATAGAAAGGAATTATTTCACTAATTGCACTTTTTTGGGTTGCAAATGATATTTTTTAGCTTCTTTATAGGTGGTTCTAGACATTTCAAATGCACACCCTAAATATATTGAAGCACTGCCTAGGGATGTGGATGGCATGACAAAACTAGCTTATTTGCATGAACCGAGAGTTCTGCACAAAAGTCAACTAGATATGAACTTGATGAAATTTATGTGTGTTTTAGTTTCCTTAAAGTGACTACTATATTGAGCATTGTGTTTGAAATTTTTGAGGGGTTTGATTTTTTTCACAATAATTGGCTAAGTTATATTGATAAGAAGGTTCTGAAGAATGTTAACTAGATATAAACTTGATGAAATTTATGTGAGTGTTTTAGTTTCTTGAATGTGACTACTTTATTGAGAATCGTGTTTAAACTTTTTCAGTGGTTTGTTGAGACTTTTATTTTTTTAACAATAATTGGGTAAATTATATTGATAAGAAAACTACATCTACAGCTGCAACAAATGTTACATCACTATATTATTAAAAAAAAATCTCAAGCTAACTGCTCTACCGGCCATATGCAGTCTGACTACAAGCCAAAAACATGAATTGGCTTGATCGTTATACAAATTTTCCTAGTGTTCCTTAATACTGTAAACCCTAAAATATATCCCTAATTTTCTAACTATTCTGAAATACAAAAACTAACAAAGAGCGTAACGACTCCCAGTATCCTCCAGACATTTGGTTGCTGGTTCACTTTCATGGTTCATAGTTGCCACCTCCTTGTCAAATTGATTGATAGTCTTTTCTCCCTTGAATTCTCCCCTGGATGAGTAGGTTTCCATCGTTTTGTTAATGGACTGGTCACCTTTATGCAGATTCAGAGTCAAATTCCAAAGGAGAACACACTCAAATTCTACATCTGCTAATTGCTTCTTCAATTCCAACATTTGGTTGCTGGCTCATTTTCTTGGTTCATAGTTGCCACCTCCTTGTCAAATTGGTTGATAGCCTCTTCTCCCTTAAATTCTCCCCTAGATGAGTAGGTTTCCATCCTTTCATTAATGGACTAGTCACCTTTATGCAGATTCAGAGTTAAATTCCTAAGGAGAATACACTCATCTTCTACATCTGCTAATTTCTTCTTCAATTCCAGCAATGACCCCATATATTCTTATAGTTTTTAAATGCATGAAAAACTAACAAAGAGCGTAATGATTAGCAGCACCTGTGCTTGCTGCTTCAGTTTCCTAGTTCATAGTTTAGATCTCTTTGTCAATCTGGTTCACAGACTCTTATCCCTTGAACTTTCCTCTAGACGATTAGGAAAATGAAATACTATTTAGAATGGTCTAGATTGTCTCCAAGATCAGGTTGGACAGCTTGAGATCATGTCGGCCTAGAGAGACATTTGTAGCCCCAGTGAAGGCTATATATTAGTGGAATTGAACCTCCTCTATGATATAATGGAACAACACATCTCATATATATATATTCGGTCAAGAAAAGAAGTGTGAGGGTCTTAGAAGATTTGCTTGATATCATATGATTGACAGTGAATGATGACTACATAGATATTAATGATATATGATAGTGTCTCTTATGGTTAAACAATGACAGTTCACTATAGTAGGTAGGTTGGAGTGGATGTGATGGTGGTAGTAACAAAAGCAGTGGTTGTAGATATTGATTTTAGTAGCAGTGGTAGCTATAAATAATAAGAGAAGTAGTAGTAGCAGTTTCAGCTAGAGTGGAAAAAGTTAGTGGGATAGGTGGTAGTGAGAGTGAACAAAAATGGGCATCAATGAAAAATAGTGGTAGGAGTGGCAGAAGTGGATGTAATGTACAATTTTACCCCAATACAATTCTTCTTTTGGCTAAACGTTTCGACCAATCTACTAGAGATTTATTATCTATCTTACAAATGGGAAATTTTTCTTAGAGGTATTTAAAGGAGTATAGATAAAATGTCGAAATTACCTGTTTCTGGAAAGAATATTATTGATAAGGAATTAAAATAGAGAATTCTACTAGTAAATCAATTATAAATTGGACAAAGGCACTAATGCTTATTTACCATGGTGGGTTCTCCATAGAAGGATAACTTTTGTCTTTTGTAATTGAGAATTTATTCTTCCAAAACTAGAGACAAAGGTATAGGTCAATTTCAAGAAAATCTAGAAAGAGATTCGAAGAAGGGATCTATAGAAATGACAGGTAGGTTGGAATTGAATGACCTTAGCAGGTCATTTTATTGTCATGGAAATATGGTCATTTTTATAATGCAACAATAAGACTTATTATTGTTGCACCACTAACAAAAATAAGGGCAGCACCTCTGTGCCTTTTCATTTGTAGGTTGTTTGGCATATTTTAAATTTGTATAGTATTCTACTATGACAAACATAGTTTTATTTCCAATTCCAAATGATGAACAGAATTCCTTCAAATAGTGAGAAATGGCATGCTAACAAGCATGAAGTTACATTTAAGCCCTAAGCTTTGCCAGCCCAAAATAAAAATCAGGAGCACTTCAAATAACCGATCTGACAGGTGGCATGCAGTTTCCACAAATTCTTAAGGTATTTATCTTTGTGTGTTA
The DNA here is from genome assembly GCA_034641835.2 of Pinus albicaulis. Taxonomy (NCBI): domain Eukaryota; kingdom Viridiplantae; phylum Streptophyta; class Pinopsida; order Pinales; family Pinaceae; genus Pinus; species Pinus albicaulis. The sequence continues at coordinate 44,778 of JAXQQM020071924.1, read as the reverse complement.
TAAAAAATAAAATAGAATTACTCTGTGGCTTCAATTTACAGTCATGAATACTTCAGTTTCATAGGTATGGGATGAAACGATTTCCATTAGTCACTACGTAATATATGCAGTTGTAAGTTGTGTTTCGACATGAATTTAGGAAAGTAACATTGAATTTGAAAACCCCAAATGGACTTAAACATTAAAGATACAGATTTTGTAGTATGATACAAAGTTTGGAATATCTGGGATCTTTTTTCCTATGTCATGACATGGTATCTGAACTCTCTTTGTCCAAGTCAGATCACACTTTAAAAAAGGGAAAAGTGGAGTGGATGGCAGTTGATTAAGATGATTTGAATTTTCAGAACATATAATCAAAGACAAAGATCTTAAAAGACTATGTAGCATTGTTCAGAATTCATGGATCCAAAATTAGAAGATTGATGTGTGAATTTTTAGAAGTATATATTCATTCTTGTTCGAAGTCAGAGATCTTAAAACACTATGTAGCATTGTCAAAAATTCACAACATTGTAGCCATAGCTTTCCTAAGGATATAATTATGTTTAAGTAATGGTTTTGCAACCTTGGTTTAGCATCAACCTGTAGTATTCTCACAAAGCTTTGGACTCATAAGCCTACTAGGGATTTATATATTTTTGGATTTGATTGGAATTAATCCTTTAGATTGCATGCACATGATTCAACCCCTTTCATGTTACTGATATCATGGGTGTCTTCTCTATCATGACTAGAAGATTGAATCTTTAAAGGAGTTTCGATTTATGATTATAGTGGGACCTTTATTTAATACATATTTGAAGCTTGACCAAGGTGGCATATGCTCAAGGAAAATATGAAGCTAATCAATTAGACTTGAGGAATCATCACAGTGAAAGAGTAGTTTTCATTTACACATGGAAAACATAGAATAGTAGGTAATTTTCCTCAGATGCATTTGACCAATATTTGATACTAACTGACGAAAGAATTTAAGTTTGTTTGAAAAGTGATGCCAAAAGATAGAATTCTTGAAGAGAAGAAACAATGGAGTTATTTAACATGACTTGGGTTCATCAATGTGTTCATAAAGAGACTAATATACTCTAAAGCTACTGAGAAAATTGCAAGATTGTTCCTTTGAGCATGGTTGTCTTGAGAATTTTTATATGGAAGATTTTCTTGATATCATATGATTGATAGTGAATGAAAACAACATAGATCTTAATGATATATGATAGTGTCTCTTATGGTTAAACAGTGTCAGTTCACTACATTAGGCAAGTTGGACCGGATGTGATAGTGGTAGTAACAAAAGTAGTGGTTGTATACATTGATTTTAGTAGCAGTGGTAGCTATAGATATGACATTGCCTACCAAATCTAAACAGTGAATTTAGGCAAGAAAATTGTTCTTTTAATTCAGAGCAACGAATTTGATGCTCAAATTAATTGTAAATCCATTATATATAATATCTTATTTAAGGAAACAAGTAGGTTTATCAACCTATGTGTGTGTCAAATCCTGAAATGGAAAGACTGGCTAATACAGACACTTGGATTCAAAATATTGAAAATCATCCAAGGAAACTATGACCGAGGCAATACAAATGGAAGTAAACTCAATTCAAGAGAATAAATTTCATGCAATTGAAGAAACCGGGAAAGTTATTGGCCAAATGACATCTATTGTGGGTAGCATCCCTTAGTTGAGTTTATTACAGAGAAAAGAAAGTGAACTAAACCCTAGTGAGGTAGATCGCATCCTAAAACGAAAAAGTGATGATGATGTTTAAATTCTCACATATATATGTGATGCATGATGACGTAGGAGAGGGGGGTAATCCATGTTGAAATATGTAAATAGGTTCGGTATTCATAATGGCATATCTAATCATGATTTTATGTATTTGATGTAAAGAGAAACATAAATTTATTATTATTGAATTCTTGAGGCATGGGTTTCATGCTCAAGGGAAATTTGTTTTTAGGTCAAGCACCCGTTGAGTGCTTCAAGGACTTGTAATTTGGTCTACATGTCAGCTAAGTCATTGTCATGTATGGAAGACTCTTTTGGGCATGTTATATATTGTAAATAAAATAGATTTGAGTCAAATCTAGAGTCAAAGACCCTCCAAGGCCTCGTCATAGTGCAAATAACATGTCGACCTCTATGAGAGGATAAGTCGGCATAAAGCTAGCAATTCGACCTAGAGAAAGACCTATATATAAGAAAGACTTCGATCTCACTTGAAGGACTTACTCCACGTTAATGACCAAGCCTTAAAGTATACAATTGTCTAGGATTTTGATGTATTGAGATGTCTAGCTATATGCAAATAAGTCTTAAGTCTATCTGTGTATCATAGATAGCTTGTTCTGAAGCTTATTAACAAATTTAATTTCAGTTGGTTGCTACAAGATTTGATTCTTGAGGCAGTATGGTTGAGCATGGTGATGGATAATTTAATATCATCACAATGTCTTGATACCTTTGGTGACATAAGAGAACCTTGATTTGAAAATGGCATTTATAGTAATCTTGTTGATAGATAATAATGAGGCTGTCAGGGGAAGTAATCTATAGATTGTGACCTATGTGTCAGTGAGTGACCATGTTTCACATTTTTATACTAATGTTTAATGAAAACATGATGCATATTTCTTTTTTCACAATAACCTTGGCATCTGTATAGCATCAATCTTCTCTGTGACATGGTGAGAATGATCCCCTTTTGTTAACACTGTTGAAGATTCATCTTGAGGTTGTTGAGTATAGTTGTTACAGTAATTATGACTGAAGATTCATCTTGAGGTTGTTGATTATAGTTGTTAGAGTAATTATGACTACATCTCCAGTAACATTCAGTCCAAAACAGTTACAAGGCTCCAAAGCCAAACTTCTTTCACAACTCAAATTCTAAATAATATTTAGCTCAAAAATCTTTGAAAACACATTATTGTCTTAAGATAGTGAATATTGGGCTTATTAATTCTTCTTCAGTCCAACCAAGATAGTATTGTGACCCCATAGATCCCTCCAAATGTGAAATCCCATCTTTGAAATATTCTTATTGAAAAACTTAGGGGTAGACCTACCGAGCATGTTGATGTTGGGAAGGTTCGTAAAACATAGTCACATAATACCATCCATTTGAACTTGGGGGAAAATGTCTACAATGCTTAAAAAACATTTTTGATAATCCTGAAAAACAAGAAATATAGTGGTAAGAGCTCTTTAAATCACATTACCAAGGTTAAAAAACCATTAATTCCATCCACATGGGTCGTTTCCGAATGATGTATTAATAAAATATACCATGGGGCTCTCATTAAAACACTTAAATTAAAAACAACAGAGAACATTGTTTTTTTTTCATTAAAGCAAAGGGAGGGTCTCATAACTCTCATCCTTACCTTGCCTTTTCTTCTCTATATAACTCTTCAAAACTGTAACTTTTGTTGTTCCATCTTAATAAGGCACTAGTTTGAGTACATGAGGTTGTAGTCGGATTTTTGAACAAGAAGCTTTCAAAGGGAAGAGGGTCTAGACTTGTGATTGAACACCTTATTTGGTGCAAACATCTTCATAAAGATTGATCAATTAATTTTTCATCATCATATAGATCAATTTATATGTCATTTTATAGACATGCACATAATCAATCTTCCTAAAACATGGTTGATCTTTGTATGCCTTAGACCATTAAATGCCACAAATCATGGTGAGATGTGCTTGAGTGTGGATTGAGTAATCACATTGTGGGAATACTAATATGCATATCTTATGTACATCACAAGAAGAAAGGTGAATTGTAGGATGCATGTGGGGTCATAAGAGAGGCATCGTGTCATTATGTTAAGTATATAAATATAAAGGGGTGTAAAAAATTTTAATGAAAAAAAAGATACCTAAAATATCTAGTGAGAGTAGGGGTTTTTTAAATTGGGGAAATGAAATGGGTTAGTATTGGTTGGGGATTAAATAAGTGATTTTTAGAGGTATTTTCCAATATGTAGTCAAATTAAGGGTATTGTTTAGTATGCCACGAATGCACGTGCTATGCCATAGGTTAATTGAGTGATGCACTTGTGCATGTACCATACCAGAAGGGAGAATCTGCCACTGTCGTCGTTGTGTCATAAGATATGCTGGCTATGGATCTTCCTCAAATTCTTTGAATGCAAATTTTAATATAGGAAGTGAGGGACCACTCTGTCAAATTATCTTTAGTGCAAATAGCACATGTTTCAATCATATCCAATGGGCAGTCTCTAAGGTTGTTCTTCTTCTGACAGCGAGGACAAAAAATAACCAAATCTTGATCTGTTTTGGCCTATTTTTGCTTGAAATGTAGAAAATCCAAATGTGTAGTTAATGCGCTCGAAATATCGGTTTTAAAATCTTCTAAAATATTACCGATATCTTCTCGAGTTACACCTTCTCTTGTAGTCCTATTGGTCCCACTGAGGGGATCTCGAATTCCATATATATTTGGCATACTTCCTCGCGAGCACAATATATTCATTTTAATAATATCCAAATACTATTATTTGGAAATATCACCTTGCACCGTTAAATTAAGTGTCTCTATCCACTCATCTTTCATGCCCTTAATTAAAATTGTATTCAACACTTATTTGCGTAAAGTGGTGTAAGGTGATCTCTGCAAGTTATATTAATAGCTTTCAACATATTATTCTAAATTGTCACAATATTTTTCTATCATTTTAAAAATTTCCTTTCTTAAGTCCCTATATCGACAATAATATTGCTATTTGGTAAGGAAGGAATTTTTCATTTCATCCCATGCATTTATAGTATCACCTCCTAGTCCCATAAAGCAACATAGAGATTCTCCCTTCAAGGTAGAAGGAAACAATTTAAATTTCTGTGGGTCAATGGTATAATTTTAACCTTGAAATAGGACATGGAACTCAAACAAGAATGCATTAGGGTATTAAGAGGTCATTCCATGAAAATTTTGGATATTTTGTAATGGAATGGCTTTCATTGGTGCATTGGCTAGTGGATCGACTATAGGGTATTCTATGGTCGCGTTTTGTGTTTTTTGTGTTCAATTCGCCATTTATTCAAAAATCTTCCAATAGCCTTCAAGGATTCTACGATCAGAAGGTATTATCTACGCAAGAGGACTTTGGCTATTGTTCGGACATTGAATGGGTCTCACAATGCTATTCAATTTATGGCGTTCAGGTGCTTTCCCTACAACAGGTGTCGCAAGAGGTTCAAGTTCGAAAAAATGTGAGTCTGTTTCAATAGATTGTGGATCTAATCCACATGTTTCACCTCCCCCCTCTTTTAAATTACAAGAATTCCACTAAAATTTACTAGGACTAAGGTGTCTAATGGGTGTATCTTGGAAACTTCATTCAGATCCTTCAGTATTATCGCAAATGTTAGCATGAGATGTATTAGATTACCCTACCACTCGAGGGTAATAGTAGAGCCCTTCGTGGATATTGTTTGGGGACATACCAAAGCTTGAGATTCAAATATTTGAATGATTTCGTCTATGAAGGTCGATATTCCAAGGCCAACCTGCCCTTAGGATTTGGTGTTTTTTGGTGTAATTTTTTTATCTATAATTACCTAGTTTCTAAACTTCTTCTTAGTCATACACGCTTACATAATCTAATTGTATCAACTAAGGGTAGTCACTGGCACAAGTTTTTTACTTAGTACATGCATAGGTTCTTACCTTCCGTCTTTAATACCCAACCCTTCAGAGATAAAATTAATGCTTCTTTGACAACCTACCCAACAACGACACCAAAATGTTGGGCACTAAGTTTTTCCTAAAGAATAAACCTAAACTTCTAGACATTAAATTGTCAACCTAGGATTTTTTCTTTTTATTGCAAGGTTGTCCATACAGTTCGTGCAAGGGTAGTGTTAAGGTTACCTTTATCTAAGTGAAACTAATAAGAATCAAATAATGAGAAATAAAAGGAACGACAAAATATTTAGTGAAGGAAAATGCACTTTCTACTTCTAAATTATAATCAAACTAATAACAGAAGTAAATTATTAAGTTCCTATGCATAAATTATAAAGAAATTCAAGTTGTTTCCTAGGGAAGAACAATTGTGATAAAGAAACTGAAATGTGTATATCGAAAAATGCTAAGTTGTTTAAATCTAACAATTCAAACATTTCGCAGAAAAAAATAACAAAGCATAACATTGTGAAGGAAATATCTTTTAACTCTATTCGCTACAGTTTCTTATAAACAGTAACAGTAAATCCGAAAAATAGTGATTTAATATAAGAAATGATTAAACATTCAAAATATCAAAGTAAGATGTAATAATAATATAGAGGAATATATTATTCATTCTAGGATTGGGCCCATGCTCACTGGAATCTAACCACCCTTTAGTTAACTCAATGCACTAGATTAAAACAGAATCATTGAAATCTTCATTAATATGAAACAGTAAATTATAAGAGAAGTTTGTAAAAACTCAAGACAATCTATTTCTCCAATCTCAGTTTACAATTAACATGAACAATTCACCTCATTTACTGGAGTTTATTCCTTCTTTTATATTACAAAATAATCCTAAATTTGAAATGGTAAATCTATACTGAGAATCAAGAGATTCCCGGGATTCTTAATTAAAGCTATGGAATCTGCAACGTCTTCCTTAGAATAGAATTTCATGCTCCTCCTTCCAACCATCTCGCTCATATAAGACGCCGATACATGGTCAATAGGGCACAAATAGTTTGAACGAATTCATCATGGCTTGGCCTTTCTCTTCTATTGAAGGAAAAATAATCAAAATCGAATATTTATTTTCCAAATATCGACCCAAACCGTAAGTCAATGACATATTCAAGACTCAAAGTGATTCACTAATGAGGTAAAATGACAAAAAAATTATTAGCTCCTTTCTAGAACTCTTTAGCATTCAATTTATTATAATCTATTCTAGAAAGGCTTTAAAAAATAACTATAAACTGATGAAATAACGTGAATAATTACACCAATTCCAAGGCCCAACACGAGTATTGTCTGTAAAGAATAAGAATGATAACCTCAGATTGTGCATTGATTACAAACAATTGGATGAAGTCTCTATCAAGAACTCGTATCCATTGCCATGGAATAATGACTTGATTGATCAGTTTAAGTGAGTAAAAGTATTTTCAAAGATTCACCTAAGATCAAGATATCATCAAGTGCACATCAAAGAAGAAGATATTTGCAAGAATGCATTTTGTGACAAGTATGGTAATTATGAGTTTGAGGTGGATCCATTTTTTCTTACTAATGTGCTAGCCACTTTGATGTGTTTGATGAACAATGTGGTCGTCATTACTTGGACAAGTTTGTGATAGTGTTTATTGATGATATATTGATATATTAAAATAAAGAGGAAGAGAATAATGAACACCTGCAAATGGGGTTGAGATTATTGAAAGAGAATTAGTTGTATGCCAATCTTAGCAAGTGTAGTTTCTTTTAGACTGAGATTCATTATTACTCGATACATATCACTTCCAAGGAGGGGATATTAATGAACGCAGAAAATATTAAAGCTATCATGGAGTGGCCAACTACTAGAAATGTCGATGAGGTCAAATCATTCATGGGACTGGGATGAAATTATTACAATAAATTCATCAAGAAATTCTCACAAATTGGCTATCCTATTACATCTTTGCATAGGAAATGGAAGAATTTTGACTGGACTGAGGAGTGTGTAGCTTGTTTTGAGTTGTTGACTCATTTGGTTACAAATTCTCTAGTTTTAAATATTGCATATCTAGATAAAGATTTATTTTTCACAAAGATGCTTGCAAGGAAGGACTTGGTGGAGTCCTCATGCAAAAAGGGCATGTGGTATGCTATGAGTGAAGGAATATGAATGAGCATGGTAAGAACTATGTCCCTCATGATATTGAGCTAGTAGCTAGCACTCTTGTATTGAACATGTGGAGACATTATCTTATTGGTAGGATGTTCGTCTTGATGAGTGATCAAAGTGGGATGAGGTATTTGTTTTTCCAACCCAATCTGAATGCTAGGAAAGCTAGATGGTTGGCTACCCTAACTGAGTTTGACTTTGAGATCAAATTCATCAAGGGCAAGGAGAATAAATTTATATATGATCTGAGTAGGAGAGTGCAAGTGAATCATATTACATTTGTGAGTTTATATGGGCTATATTTATAGAAGTGGATCTTACATGGAAGGAAACATGATGACACGTACCAGTAATTGAAGCATAGATTGCAACTGCAGGGTGAAGATGATAGGGATGAGTAGTATTACCTGATGGAAGATTGCTTGGTGAGATTCAGAAAAATATTTATGTTCCAGATAGCAATCAGATCAACAATATTATGTTGAGGGAGTTTAATGTCAAGCCATATTCAAGTCGCCCATGATATCAAAATACTTTGAAAATAGTGAAGAATTTTTATCATTGGTCGAATTTGAATAAATATTTGGTTTATTTTGTTGCTAGATGTTTGGACTGCTAGCATGTATAATTTGAGTGCAAGCACTCAACAGGTTTATTACAACCTATTCCAAATCCATGATGGAAATGGGAGGTCATTTCCATGGAATTCATTACAGGTTTGTTGAGGACATCGAAGAATCATGATTATATCATGGTTTTTGTTGACAGGATGAGCAAGGTAGGTCACTTCATTGCAATAAAGTCTATTAATTCATCTATTTAGGTAGCTCAGATATTCATTAGGGAGAGAGTGAGGTTGCATCATGTTCCCAAGAAGATCATATTGGACGGAGATGCGAAGTTCACTTCCAATTTTTGGAAGGATATATTTGCATGATTGGGAAAAAAATAAGATTTCATTGCAACTTATAATCTAGATACAAATGGATAGATAGAGAGGGTTAATAGGATTCTTGAGGATACGTTGAGAACATATGCCTTGCATAAACAACATAAGTGGGAGGAATATCTTCCACTAGTGGTGTTGCATATAATAATGGATATCAAGAATCCTTGAGGATGAGTCCATTTGAGACTATTTATGGGAGGAGTTGCAATACTCCCATAATATGGAATGTTCCAGAGAAAATTTTGTTGATTGGACCCGATATGTTGGCTAAGATGGAGCAAGAGATTCAGGTTATCAAAAGGAATTTAAATGTAGCGCGGGATAATAAAAAGAGTTATGTAATGTTCCCAAATTCTATCCTCCGGCTAAAAGGAACATTATAGTTTGCATATTTTCATTTTGTTGAATAAAATGGGTAAGGAGACACCTTAACCCCCTTAGATGGAGAAATAACACTCCTTGTGTGAAAGGAGGAATTATAAAGTAGTTGATTTTAGCACCACATGGTGCGAACAAGATTGGATCATGCTTGATATAGACATTTTGACCAAGTCCACATGCACTATCTAGATACAATGTATCTCCTTGATGGACTATGCAGTTTTAGAGGATGATCACTTGCATGAGTTGGAAGGCACATGTGGATGGGACCCATGGTGGAGAGGAGAACTTGATATATATGGAGATGAGGAGAGCCATTGTGAGACATTCTTGATTATTATTTGCTTGGTCTGTTGAGACTACGCTCCTCTTACTTTTTAGCAAGAGTGCAGTGCTGCATAGCACTAGGGTGTTCCCGGTCTGGAATCCCTACCTCATTCTCAGGGAAGGAGAGGTTCTAAATTTTCATTTCCTCATTCCAGAATTTGGCCAAAGCTACCTCCTTCAGTCACAACATTATTTCTGGATCAGGATAACTTTGTGCTGCAGGGTGCAGCAACCGAGGATCTCTTGAGTTGTTCCTTGGCTTGTTTTTCAGTGGAGGGCTTGTCTATCTATTGGTTGATTAGTGAGGATGACTCCTAGGATTATTTTAATATCAATGGCATTAGGCTAGCCATCCTTCTTCCCTCATAGCTCAGTCCCCAGCTAGATCCGCGTTATTTTTGCGGGCAGTTGCTGGGAGGGTCATTTGAGCTCATCAGGAGGAGTTGTTTCTAAGTAGAGGGATCATCCTTTTGCTTAGATACACTATTATAGGAGGGAATCATCATTTCAGATCTGCTGCAGCCTCATTTCATATTTTTATTCAGTTGCAGTGACAAGCTAATTGTCACATTGTACATTCTCTGGAATTTCTAGCAATCTCTCCTAGATTGGCTAGAAATCTTGTATTGGATCCCATTCTTATATTATTGGGAATTTATTTGTATCCTTAAGCCTAATTATCATCTTTTATGTATTCATAAACTTCTACTCTCATAGATATTGCGCAGTCACTACTCTCCGGCATTTTGTGCAGTTGCAACACCTCATGTATTTCATAGTTTAATCATTAGATATTGGTCCCAATAGCTTGAGTGGCTTGTCCCTCATGATTTTCTTGTGTATTGTTTCTGATATACTAATGAACATGATGGCTGCATTATATTACCTTTATTGACATGTTCATATTTGCATAGTTTAATGATTATGTTCATGTATTGCTTTAGCTCTCTCTTTGAGCACTTTTCTAAGATACCAAGGGGTGGGAGATCTGTTTAACTCACCTTGGAGGATTTCTTTGAGCTCAGATTCTAGAAGTATAGTGTATGATGTGTTAAAAAAGGTAACCAAGTCCCATTTCACCTTGTTTTTACATTATCTTCTTTATATGGCATCCTTTTGGACCACCTGCTTGCGAGAAATTCTGAAAGCAGACTTGATACACGGTGGTATGTGAGCATCAATCTTGGCTCGGCTTGTGAATCAGATAATATGCCATTAGAAAGGTGCTATCCTCACATAAGGAATATGAGTAGTAGAAAGGAAAAAATAAAAAAGATGACATAAGAGATCTCTGATTCTTTAGGCATGAAATTCCAAATTATGGAAGCTATCATAGAATATCTCAAGGAGATAGAAAGGGAGAATTGCATAAAGTCTCTGAGAGGGTTTGAAGATGAAGTAAGCCCTAGATATTATCATGATGGGTGTGGGCATTCAGCCACACATGCAGATCCACAGCACAGTTCATTTCCCACTTGCACTGTAGGGAGAATGGAGGAAGAAGATGAGGCCATTGGAGGAGCAACGCTGCAACTCAAAGGTATGGCTCATGGTTGGTGGTTTGAAAATTCTATTTCATATTCTCATGCAAATGTAAAATCATATGATGAATTCACTAAGGGATTGATGAATGGATTTGATAACAATCACTATGAAAAATCATGTATCAAAACCTCAAACACTTTGCATGCATTGGAGGGAACCATGAAACAAACTCCATTCCATATTTTTGAAGGGGATAAAAACATATATGATGGCTTGCTAAGGGAAATATCCCCATTGTGTGAAGGGCCCTCTTCCATTTTTGAAGACCTAGAGGTACTTTCTTCAAGAGATGACCAAGATCTAGGGTCTCTCCTTGATGATGAGGTATTTTCAATTATTGATGAGGAGGATGAGCATAAGAGATCTAAAAGTGCTATCCCATTGGAAGGAGATCCATCACCACATGGAGGTGAAAAGGGAGCCATTTCTTCCATTAGAGGAGCCCTTGTGTCTTTACAAGGAGTTACAAATGATTCAACATGTGGGAACCAAGGCACAATTCCGGAACCATATGCAGCAGTTTTTGGGGATTGTGAGATGGAGGAGGAAGAGAAGGATCAGCATCAAGGGATGATACACCCTTATCTATTCCAGAAAGTTTTTTCACAAGAGAAGGAGACTGTACAACGCAGTGAAGATGGGGACAAATCATTCCACTCATGTATAAAGTCCACTTCTGAACTAGATGTCTCACTATATGGAGGCATTCCACCTAGAAGGCCCCATGATCTAGAGTGGATGAGGGACATCTTGTCATGTAGTTCACCACTCTTGGATTCCAGAGAGGTGAAGACTTTGGAGGAGTCCAGAATAGTGCAGAGAGTTTGGGAGAGACTCGAGGAGGAGGGAGACACTCTCTCATTTTCAGCATCACCCACTCTTATTACCCATACTGCGCTGACAGAGACTACTGCAGGGATGGAGGATAGCACTTGCATGATGCAGAATGACTACTCCACAGATTTGGAAAGATAGAGGATACATCCTTTGAGGAAGGACTCTTTCACACATGGGAGTGGATGGAGGCCACTCATGCCTACTTGGGCCCAACTTGGGAGATTCCTTTTGCCTGATAGCTTCTCATGGGAGGCCAACTTCCAAAGTTCACCATTACTATTGGAGCATGAGCAGCTGCATGATAGGCATGGTAGCATATTGGGGGAATACTTTGGCATGGGGGATGTCAAAGTAGCAGGCAGCAACATGAGGAGAGCATCACATTACAGATTACCAGCACTGTCTCTGAGGAGGATAGATCCATATTGGAGGTCTCAACACTTGGTAGAGTACTCCAAGGATCTAGGTGCATGCATGATTTTGGATGACCCAGATGGAGATGACAGGTACATGGTGGATGATATGGTCATCTATTATTATGATAGAATCTTCTTGACTAGGGCTTCTAGTCTCAAGGAGAAACTATTACATGCAGCACATGAGGACTTCCTAGCTATGCACCTTGATGCATATCTTGTCTTTCTAGAAGAGTTCACTTGGGAGGGCATTCAGCATGATCTATATCAGCATATGGATAGATGCATAGCCCAGATGATTTTAGAGAGGTTGGCATAACCATTTCCCTACTCATTGGAGGTGAGGGAGAGCATTCAGATGAGACATTTCAACTCAAGGATCGGAGTACATGGTAAAGAAGGTATATACTCTCATTTTGATTTACCTTTCTTTGCTTTATATGGGCAGCTTGATGAGATAAGAATCATCACATCTCCTTATGCTCCTTATTATGATGTACTTGTGACCCATTGCAGCAATGGGAGTGGCTATTTTCATGATGGTCTGTGGGGGAAGCCACATACTTCTTGGTGTGCACCATTGGCACCAATTTGTACTTTCATGTTTTAACCTTATGAGATGTTTGTGGCAGCAAAAAAGTGGCTGGTAAAGCACCTATTGTTTTTAGTTCTGATGTAGGCAGGAGGCTCACTACGTTGGTCCCATGAGTGGAGCAGTGACCCACTCTCTTGTTGTCTTATGGAAGCTTGTTCTCATTACATGTTGCTTCCTTGTGTTGCTAATGGTTATACATTTATAGGGAGCACTACTTGGAGAGTGTTGGAGGTATTGGGACAACCCATTGGGAGCATGATTCTCCCCACTGTACATGTTTTAAATTTCAAGAGACACCATGGGAAAACCATGATTGCCACATTGCTACTTTTCTCTTCTTGTGGGAAAAACCACTCGGAGAATTTGAGGGGGCATCTTATGGCTGATTTTCTTGATGGGGAAGCTTGGGCCATTCTTGGATGCCATACCATTTCAGCCCAAGGATGGAGGTAGCCCCATATGCACCACAAATGGAGGGAGAAACACCTTGGGAATCAAAATCCTAACTCTCCATTCAGGCCCAACACATTGCATAAACCAGGGGTTGAGATTTTTATTTGGATGATAGCATGGATGAGAGGATCATCATTTGGGACAAAATTTTCCCATGCATGTCATCACTCCTACCTTGAGGAGGCCATAGCACAGCAAGATGGTTTCCACCTGCACCTTCTATCTTTCCATGATGTGCACCATTCCAGTTTGCATACTAGGGAGGAAGCATTGGAGGACAGATTTGCTGCAGGATATCTTGAGTAGTGGTGGAGGTTGTTGATGAGGAGGCCACAAAAGAAAAAGGGGGAGAATTTTTTTTCTCTCTATGCAGTTGCTTCAGGACAAGCAACATGTGGAAGGGGAGGACTGTAATGTTCCCAAATTTTAGCCTCAAGCTAAAAGGAACATTATAGTTTGCATATTTTCATTTTGTTGAATAAAATGGGTAAGGAGACCCCTTAACCCCCCTTAGATGGAGAAATAACACTCCTTGTGTGAAAGGAGGAATAATAAAGCAACTGATTTGAGCACCACATGGTGTGAACAGGATTGGATCATGCTTGATCTAGACATTTTGACCATGTCCACATGCACTGTCCAGATACAATGTATCTCCTTGATGGACTATGCAATTTTAGATGAGGATCACTTGCATGAGTTGGAAGGCACATGTGGATGGGACCCATGGTGGAGGGGAGAACTTTCTATATATGAAGAGGAGGAGAGCCATTGTTATTCATGCTTGATTATTATTTGCTTGGTCTGCTGAGACTACGCTCCTCTTGTTGTTTAGCAAGAAGTGCAGTGCTGCATAGCACTAGGGTGTTCTCGGTCGGGAATCCCTACCTCATCCTCAGGGAAGGAGAGGTTATAGAGCTACATTTACTCATTCCGGCATTTGGCCAAAGCTACCTCCTTCAGTCACAGCGTTATTCCTGGAGCAGGATAACTTTGTGCTACAGGGTGCAGCAACAGAGGATCTCTTGAGTTGTTCCTTGGCTTGTTTTTCAGTGGAGGGCTTGTATATTTATTGGAGGATTAGTGAGGAGGAATCTGGGATGGAGCGGATATCATTTGAATTGACCTTCCTTCTTCCCTCATAGCTCAGTCCCCAGCTAGATCCGCGTTATTTTTGCGGGCAGTTGCTGGGAGGGTCATTTGAGCTCATCAGGAGGAGTTGTTTCTAAGTAGAGGGATCATCCTTTTGCTTAGATACACTATTATAGGAGGGAATCATCATTTCAGATCTGCTGCAGCCTCATTTCATATTTTTATTCAGTTGCAGTGACAAGCTAATTGTCACATTGTACATTCTCTGGAATTTCTAGCAATCTCTCCTAGATTGGCTAGAAATCTTGTATTGGATCCCATTCTTATATTATTGGGAATTTATTTGTATCCTTAAGCCTAATTATCATCTTTTATGTATTCATAAACTTCTACTCTCATAGATATTGCGCAGTCACTACTCTCCGGCATTTTGTGCAGTTGCAACACCTCATGTATTTCATAGTTTAATCATTAGATATTGGTCCCAATAGCTTGAGTGGCTTGTCCCTCATGATTTTCTTGTGTATTGTTTCTGATATACTAATGAACATGATGGCTGCATTATATTACCTTTATTGACATGTTCATATTTGCATAGTTTAATGATTATGTTCATGTATTGCTTTAGCTCTCTCTTTGAGCACTTTTCTAAGATACCAAGGGGTGGGAGATCTGTTTAACTCACCTTGGAGGATTTCTTTGAGCTCAGATTCTAGAAGTATAGTGTATGATGTGTTAAAAAAGGTAACCAAGTCCCATTTCACCTTGTTTTTACATTATCTTCTTTATATGGCATCCTTTTGGACCATACTGCAAAAATTCCTGAAAACGGAACATTACAAGTTATGTATATCAACATAGACCATTCAATGAATTTCAAATTAGGGAGCATGTGTACATGCACATCAAGTCCAAGATGAGCTCCTTGAGAATTTTATCATGTACCAATTTGGCACCTCAATATTGTGGGCCTTTTGAGATCCTAGAGAGGATTCTACTAGTTTCCTACAGATTTTCACTGCCACCAATAACGAAAGTCCATGATTTTTTCCATGTTTCATTAATTAAGAGATATGTCTAGGATTTTGATCATGTGATTGATTGGTCTATATTTCACGTGGAACTAGAGGAATAATTATAGCTATAACCTCAATGCATTTTGTACCGGAAATATCTCATGCTCTGGAACCAAGAAATTGAGGAAGTTAAAGTGAAATGGAAGAAATTTTGGCTTAATGAAGCTACATGGGAGATGGTTGATCAGATGATGGATTTGTATCATTCCTTATTTTTTTAATTGAGAATATTGTTTGGTTACATATTTTGGTTATATATGTGCATATGTGTATTGTAAATAATGCATTGAGTTGTGTTATAGAGATCCAATAAGGAATATGGTGTTGATGGTTTCAATATTCTGGTATGATGTAAATGTTGCATCAAGATCTGTTATAAAGCTTCATGAGTAGCATGTTTTTTGTTGTTGTTAATGTCATTGAACACTAAGGATGGTGTTCCCCTAATAGGGGGGAGGGTTTGTAATAGACCCTCGTTTATTTTCCATGTAAATAGAATAAGACAAAGGTCATTTGACACGTATTCCAAGATGAATGTTAGAAAATAAATTTAGTGGAAACCAATTATGGATCAATAATGACTATGGAAATTGGCAAAGGCATTTGCAAAGGCAAAGAGGCAATAATTGGAATTTAATTATGAAAATAAAGGAAAATATGAGAAATTGGATATGAAGAGACACAAATTTTCATACAAGGGAAATTAGAGGAAAAATGAAAAAAAATTAAGAAAATGAAGGCATTAATGATAAAAAAGGCTTGAGAGAAATAATTTCTAGCTTTTCACAACTTTTGAAAACTTTTTAACAGTTTTTAGTTGAGCTCTCCTTTCATTCTCTCTCTCACACTCTTTCACACTTAGATCATTCTTGGAGAATGCTTGGAGCACTCTTGCATTCACTTGGATTGGTTGAAAAAAACAAGGGAAATTAGGGGATCGTAATGGGACATTTGGATCAAAAACTATAATAGGCTTACTTTTCAGGTAATAGGTTTCATGTGTGATCTCCTTTTTGGATTTTGGATGCATGGTGTCTGCATGTGGTTCCTTGGTTATGTGTTGTCATTAACATGGATATTTTCATGGATTGAAATAGTTTTCATCCTTGCCTTTCCATTTCTTGGATATCCATGTTGTTTTTTGTTTCCCACTTATTTTTTTGATTGGTTCTCAGGTTCCTTATGGATTTGGGTTGGAACAAATTCTCTATATACCTATAACAAATTGGGTTGAGTTCCTAGTTCCTGGAGCCTGTAGGTTGGGACAAACACTTTGGAGCCTTGTGGGTTTAGTTTCTAGTCCATAGAGCCTTGGGTTGGAAAAAAAGTATTGGAGACCTGATTTAGCTATGGGTTGAGTTACTAGTTCCTGGAGCCCTGGAAAACTTAGGTAGAGACTGACTTTCTTGATGTTAGTTATTTATAAAGAGTATAGGTGAGATCAATGTGGTTGAGGGTTTAGGTGGTTTAGCCTTTGGAGTCCCTAGTTTGTTTTTATTTGGGTTAACCCTTATTATCCATCATTCATGATTGGAATATGGCCTAGGTGTGATTGGTTGAAATAGATATTTCGATCAGCCCAATCTATGGTCGAGTGGTATAAGGAAGTCCCTGACTTGGTTCACATTTTAATATGTTAATATGAGATATTTTCCTATTGTGATATATGAAAATATGTATTTATTATGATGATGATTTTATGGTTGATTTTCCATGCTTTATATTCTAGTTATATGTTGGTTTTGTGTTGGTTATATTATGTATTCTATCTATGTCTGTTGTCATGTTTCTAATAAGTTATTTAATGGTTGATGAATGCATGGTCTAACAAGTGGTGTTCCATATTTTTCTTAAATGAAATTCATAATTTTACGATCATATATGCATTCATGACCTCTATATTATATGTTTATTATATATTTGATGAAATGTCTACCATGGATTAGGCATGTATTGTTAAATTTATTGCTTGAGTTTTGATTGGTTATATTTTTCATCATCTTGGTTATGTTTCTAGGAAGTTACAAGAAGTTATCGAAAATTTTCGAGACGATTTCCTAAAAAAGTGGCATGGATTTCACAATCACATGCTACAAAATAGGATTTTGGGTCATAACCACATGGAATCAAACCTATGCGTGCAGTTGGGACCTCATAATTGCACTGATATTGTGTTGTGCATTGGGTTTGGGAGTTTTCATAATGAAAATGAGTTATAATTTAGGGATTTATCACCTAGGGTGGTTTGTAGCCTCTTGAGGGGTCTGTATATCCTAAGGGATGTCTATAAGTTGTTGATGTGTAGGCCCCACTTCCATAGCTAGAACATTGAGGTCAAGTCATATCATAGTGAAACTCATCTCATGTTTACCTTGGTGATCTTGTAAAAGTGGGTAAATGTGGGGTGTTGTGGTTACAATGGAGGACCAAATCAATGTTGCATTAACCAAATAAACATGGCCACTACACATTCATTAATTTATTGGACCAAATCATTGTAAACATTAATTCATCATGTTGAACAACCCGATCACATTCTTTACCATATGCATTTCACTATATTGTGCCCATAGCATTACCTTTCGCACATATAATATTGTGTATATGGCTTTCCTAAATAACAAATGCATACATACATGCTTTTCTCATATAAAATACATGTATATATTATAGAATAATACTTTTTCAGTTTTCTCCACCAAACTCTACAACCCATTAAGCACCTACATCAATCCAATCATTTGTAGAACCAAAAACTCATCGATACCACTATATTCCACCACGTTGACATCAATTCCAACACCAAAGTTGAATAAATAAGTGAGTTGAATCTTTCCATAAAATGATTTCCAATAAACATATTGGTAAACTATCAATTGCATAGGAATTTTGACATAAAATTACAACTAGTGCCACCCCTTTCCCATTAGACGATGTCAAAGATAAATTTTTTATTCATTAATTTCTAAAACCAAGTTTTTCTTTGGTAACACACAATGCAAGTTTTACATTAAAGGGTAAAAATTGGAAAATTATACCCTAAGAGTGTGTGGAAAGCATGATCATGTTATCCTTGATAGTACACACTTTCAAGAGATTACATTTCTTAATTTTATTACTTGGTGGTGTTTTCGTTCCTTGATACCAAATTACCTTTTTTCCTTGAGACACTTGAGCTAAAGGAAATAGGGGAGAATAGAATACAAACCCACAAGAAAAATTACATGTCATCAATTGGAACACATATATTTCAATGGGATTATCTTTCCCATGTAGTCCATGAGAAATGATGTTATAACAACTCTAAAAATAGAATAAAATATATATCAACCCCTTATAAATTAGCCACTTCGAGGGGGAAACCTCCTTTACATTACATAAATGAACAATTCTTGGATGATACAAATGAAAAAAACTCCTTTCTATATATGGGGTCCCAATATAATCCTAGTCGACCTAACAATAATAATCTAAGGGAGAAAAAATAATAATAATGGGATATTATGGGGAAATATAATAACCATAAGGGGGGTTAT
Source organism: Pinus albicaulis (assembly GCA_034641835.2). Classification (NCBI taxonomy): domain Eukaryota; kingdom Viridiplantae; phylum Streptophyta; class Pinopsida; order Pinales; family Pinaceae; genus Pinus; species Pinus albicaulis. The sequence goes on along the minus strand of JAXQQM020071924.1, from coordinate 25,691 downwards.
ACTAACAATAATAATAAGGGGATACACTAGTATTATAGGGACCTAACATGCCCCTCTCCTTCAAACGAGTGTTGTCCTCAACGCTTGATTATTTCTTGATGCTTCTGTATAAAATTCTCATCCTCCCATGTGGAATATTTAGCGGGTAAGTTCTTCCACTTGCTGAGATAATCTAGGATTGATCTATTTCATAATTGTTGAGTTATTGTTTCCATGTCTACTTCAAAACTTCTTTTGCTGCGATGTTTATCTTCATGTTGTTTCATTTGATTTTGCACCAACGTTAGGTTATCCTTTAATTGTTGGAGAACTTGTTGTTGATGCTAGATGTGATATTCCACTGCTTTATCATCCATATTAGCTTTCATTTGATCCTTCAAACCATCCAAATTAACCTTCATGTCTGATATTAAACCATCTATGTCATATTTTGTTGCTCTTTGTAAGATCAAAATATGTTTCACTTAGTACTGTAATTTTGATATGTCATACTGCAATTATTCCTCTTCATGCATCATAGTAGATATTTCTGAGGGATTAATTGGTGTGGAATTATTTTTGGGAGGAATTATATAAATAAATACTAATATCTATGCTTCAATATTCCCTTGGAACCACTTGAAACTATTTTTTCAAACAAAAGTTATGCAAACTTGTTTAAAAAATACATAGTTTTTTCTTTCTTTTTTGGAGGTCTATATTGAAACTGATGTATCTTTGTAATTTTGGATCTCCAATATTTGAGCTTTGGTCCTGTATTAGCCCTGTACGTCCTTTTTCTAATTCCATAGGCCAGACCTGATTTAGATTATTAAAGACAAAGTTATGCACAATCTCCCACAATGACCTAATTATGCACTGGTTCAATAGAGCAAACTTGTACAGTGTGCCACGTGTCATTGTTCCTCCTCCCTCTATGAAATTGATACAAAGGAGACCAAAGTCTATGTAATTTCTTCCAATTCTTACAAAATTCCAATATGATGCTGAGAGAGAGAATTATGATGATTTTCCCAAGGTCACCTCTTTGAGATGAAATTCAGGAGCCTGAAAAAACGCTAACTTCCACAGATCATATCTTCAAAAATATTGCAAACCAACATCTAAAATTTTTACAAGAAGTTCCTCAGGAGTGTTTTTCAAATGGGTTATTTTAACTTCTTAACATTTGGAGAAAAAAGGGTATAGCGAAAATTCCACGATGACATGTTTGAAGTAGCGAAACCCTAGAATCCAAAGCTATGATACCAAATGTTATGAAACCAACTCCAAATATAGAAGAAAAGAAATATCACCGACTTACAAATCAGCCACTTTGAGCATAAGCCTCCTTTACATTACATAAATGAAAAATTCTTGGATTATACAAATGAGAAAACCTCCTTTCTATATATGGGGTCACAATATAATCCTAGTTGACCTAACAATAATAACATAAAGTGCACAACAATAACAATAGTGGGCTATCATGGGGCATAATAATAACAATAAGGGGATATACTAACAATAACAATAAAGGGATACACTAGTATTAAAGGGACCTAACAAATTCCCATGCTCTTCAATTTTGACACTCGAATCATAAAACCTTAGACTTGTAACATAAATTGTAGAAATGGTGTTTTTTGGTGAGTTATATATGGTCAATTCGAATTTTAATAAATAAGATTATGTGTGTCATATATTGTCTTCTTGGTTAGAGAGACAAATTGTGCGTCATTTGTATTTCTCCAAATATGAATTTACATATACAATGTTTCATTATCATTTGACAAATTGACTAATAAAATGAGACATGACATAAAAATAATGTACAATCAAACATGTACACATGGGAACAATAAAATCGATATTAAATCGAATTAAAATTATCAACATAGTATTTTCATTTTTTTATTTTGATTCCCCAAATTACATAAGTTTATAAATTTGTGAATGTGAAACGATTGAGACTTAGTTATGCCATGCATCCTACAAAGTGATCCAAATTTACAATTTTGTTGGTTATGTACCGATCATATTAATCATCAACATTTTTTATAATAAACATAAAATAAAGTTAACCATAAGTAGCACCATAAAAATAATAAATAATTGAGACATTAAAAATTCACTATACATATCGAAATCCATGTACTTATATTCAAAAGTTATCTAGTTATACATTTTTTATAACATGGAACATTGGGCCCAATATACATAATGGCATTGCATTCCCAAATATAAAATAATGGTTTCTCTTGCTTTAGACACAAAATGACACATTGTACGCAAAAGGCACATCATGGCTGAGATACATGGTCAATAATTTACCCCATTATCCTCAACACTTACCAGGTATATCCCAAAAAATGATTTTCCTCATTTTTAAGTGGAGGGAAGCTATTGCATTCTTCTATCTAGGAATTTTGTATGTTTCTATAGATTGAAAAAGAAAAAAAATTCATGTACATTTTTTCCAAATTTCTATCAATTAGCAAATTTACAAAATATAAATAAAATTCAGTACATGAAAAATGATCACATGTGAGACTATAAGTCTTGATGGCATTGTCCTTCTCGTTAAGATAGGACCCTAGATTATTAGTAATGTTTCCTTGTAATAGTTGCAAGAATGAATTGATGAAAAAATAAAAATCCCTAAAATTTGTTCCATTCATGTTGGAGAAGAATTTCGTCAACTAATGGTTCTATTGTCATGAATATCTTTGGAATTAATGGAGATTGTCTAGGAGGTGGTGTACTCAAATAGACCACTTTCTTTAATGAAACTGTATGGGATGGGATGGATATTTTTGTACCAAACATTTATTTAACCATTGTTCATTAGGTTCCTCATTGAAATCGTCTTAAGTTCCCCTTCATAAATAGTTTGTCCATGGAAATGAGTGGTATAATAGAGTCTATAGATACCAAACCTTCTTATTCATGGAATCAGAAAGCCCTCATTCAAGTTGATATTTTTCCTTTGTCAAATAATGAAGGCCAAAAGGACCCACATTTCAGGAAAGATCATTCTTTCTCATCCCACCTAAAATACTTCTTATCAAAGATCATAGGTTGAAAATTTTAAATTTCATCACAACAATTCTTCTAATCCTCTCGCCCCTTACTACAGTTTTTGAAATAGTTGGAACACAATCCCTTTTATATTATTTCATCCAGTTGTTGAAAATACAACCTTATTGGTTTAGGACATGGAGCATGCAAAGTCACGACAATACATTGTTGTAGTATTTTCTAGTTATAAATCTATTAAAGTCCCCACTTCCCGATCTTCTCCATCTTTACTATCAATGTAAAATAATTTCTTCTCACTATATATATACCCATTACTATATTGGTGTCATAGTTTAAACATAGTCACTTTTATCTTCTTTCATCCATTGGTTGAGGAGTTAACCTTGCTAATTTAGGAAAGGGAACATTAATTTCTCTATATTTATTAGAAACCAATTTTATAGAGGCCATAGTTTTACTTTCAATTTTCGTTGTTAGACTGAAATGATTCTCTAGAGATTTAGGTTCCGAAGGTGTACCTCATGTTGGATTATTTCGTTTAAATTTCCCATAAATAGGTCTAACAAATTATCCTCTAAAATGTTCTTTACTCTGAGACTCAACTTTTGAAATTGTTTAACGTCAATTATAACTAGACATTTTTATGAAATTTTTACCAATTAACTAAAGAATGTATTGTTTTTAATATCTCCATAATGTTCTATAAATTCCTCTATTAAAATGGACCATGATATAACACAATCCTTTTTCCCTCTCATAAATAAATTGATACCACACATGTTAGTCATATTCTAAAAATAGGGGTGCAATATTTACCTTTTGTAAGGATGTGACTTGGTGTACATATAAGTATTAATCCATCAAAAATATCCATGTTACAGAATTATTACAATAATAATTCCTCATATCGACCTTTGGAATATAGTATTTCTTTGGTGCTAACTTGAAGCTTTGACGATGTGCATCTTGCACTGAAAATCATGATTATGGTTCTATGATTTAATTTTTGTGCTCTCCACTTGCGGTATCACACTCCCCATCTAAGATGGACTCTCAACAACATGTTTCTCCTCATATTCATAATTTAGTTGCATCTCCACATGCATTTTAGGGATATATTTTAATAGAATGTTTTTAAATTATTTTATTTCTTCCTTGATGACCTTTTGCATTTCTTCCTCATTTTTTTTCATCCTCATTTATATTTCTTCCTTATTTACATTTATCTTTCTTTCTATTTCTCTTTTTTTTTTTTTTTAAGAACCTAATAAATATACCATTTTCAACATACTTTCATCCATTTCATTAAATTTCTAACCTGATTGAGATAACCTGAATTCTAAGCCTTCAATTTCTTCATGATTCAAGTATGAGTCTTTAGTAAATTTAATTGGTGTACTATATTTCTGTAGAGACATGTTGGAAAAATATTAATAATAGTACTCCTCTTTTTCACAAATTTCATTCACCATTAAAAAATTGGATCTTGTAATCAATAGTTAGGTCACTTGTAAGTTACATACCTTAATTTGGAGAAAATGTAAGTGGTTTAATTTTTACCTGGTATATCTCTAAGATTTCATTCAATATGGATCTAAAACTTTGGTTTTTAGTACTTTAATATGTATTTTATTCAATTTAATATGTTTAAATATAATTTTATTTTCCAAGTGAAGGTTATGGTAGCTTTCCCATAATTTCTTTATTTTTTTCCTCTTCCCATGAGAAAAACTTGTATAATGTGTCACGTGTCAAATTTTTCAAATATAATTATAAAATTTGTTCATTATGTACTTCTATCGATATCCTAAAATTATTAAATATTTCATTGTGTAAAATGGAAAAGAAAATAAGATATAACAAAAATACCAAGCTAACCCACTAAAAATTTATTTTAGGATTTTTCACAAACCTTAACTTCCAAAAGGTATAACTATGAAAGCATAGAAAACCAAACTATAATTTTAATGGGATGTTCCTTGACACTTCTCCTCAATAAGATCAAAGTTTCACTTTATTAAACCTCCTAGAAAAAAAAAATATTGTGAAAATTCCAAACTAACTTGTTTGAATTTGATTTAACGAGCATTCAAGGACCCATATTTCCTTATATCATGTGTCTAAAATTATAGTGAACTAATAAATAAAATTTTAATAAGATGTTTATCAATATTTAGCCTCACTTTATTCTAAGTTTCATGGTCTTAAGAATCACAAAAAAATAATAGTGAAAATTCCTAACTGGCCTATTTGAGACTAATTCTAGGAGCATTCAAGAACCCTAAATTGCTTGGAGCATATATTTGAAAATACAGTGAAAAAAATATGTAATTTTGAGTCATATATTACCCATAATTTCTCCTCAATATTCTCCAAGCTTCACAATCTGAAACCTCCCAGAAATACATTTATAGTGAAAATTCCATGCTGACCTATTCGAAGTATTAAAGACCTAGGATCATGATCTTTGATATGAAATGCTATGAACCATGTACCTTCCAAGTGGAAAGAACCAATAATTACAATTATATATGAGGGGGAAACCTCCTTTTATAATGAATATAATTTACAAGATGATATTTGATGATTGTAAGGTTGAGTCTACCACACACACACAGAGTAAAAAAATATACAATTATAATAAATTTGACCATGAAAGGTTATATCCTACATAAAGTTATAAAAATGGAAATGTAATCACTAAACATATAGGGATTAAGAATGGATTTTAGGGTCAACATGGGTTTTATAGGGTTTAACACAAGGTGACATAGAAGTAAGAAATATTAAATTCTAAGTGAAACATATGGACAACATCATGCATAATGGGAAGACAAAGACATAAGAAAAAGAGGTATAGGAAACAAAAAATCATTGGATAGACTTATAAAAGGGAAATGAAAGAAAAAAGAGAGAAATTGGTAATTAATTTACTCTTTTTAAGTAATTTGCAAGGTTAAATTACCAAGGTTTCCCAGGAACAAGGAAGAATTGAGCAAACCTTGAACAAATTCAAGGATTCCTACTCCACGAGATGAGCGAGAATGAATATTTCCCAGAATTTATACATAAACCTACCAAAAGTACGTGGTTTCAATGGAAAAACCAAGAATAAAATACCATGCACTAAATGAAACAAGGCTAAATACCATGTCAAAGAAGAAGAGAAAGATGAAGTTGAAAAGAATGGAGGAGGAAAGTAAAACAAAATGAAGTTCCTTGTAAACGAACAAAATATTGACAAATAAAGAGATATATTAGTCACCACTTAATTATTTTGAGAAGATAATTGTCATATACCGAGTTCATTAAATTACTTATAGAGGTTATGGCGGACACAATTTTTGTTTCCTTTTCATAGCTTGACAACAAGCTCTACTACCACTCTATCACATACCTTCCTGAAATATGCTACTCAATCACACAATTTTTTATTTCTATATTTGATGTATTTTATCTAACACTTTGTATGTAATAAATTATGAAACCATTTAGGCATTTCTTGAAATATTTTGCATGCAAATTTAGGAGCATTCAAGAGACCACACTTCCTTAGGGAATATTTCCAAAATAAATGGAATCCAATATATGAAACTTGTATCATAGGTTCCTTGAGATATCTTCTCTGTCTCCTCCAATTTTTAGGGTATGGAATATCTCAAAAAGAAAGTTATTTCTAGAATTCCAAGTTGGCCTATTCAAACCTATTCAAAACTTGTTCTCTGTAGGTTCCTCAAATAATATCTCCTAAAATATACTAAAAAAAGATTTGGTTGAACCATATGTTTAAAGACATTTCCCCTAATTATGATCCAAGTTTTAGCCTCTCAAAAATTACATAGAAAAAGATATAGTGAAAGTTCCAAAATAACCAACTTAAAGTAGCATTCAAGAAGCCTGACTTCCTCTGACCATAAATATGAAAACTAGTGAACCAAGATATTAAAACAAAATAGATATTCATTAATATATCCTCTCAATATGATCGAGGTTGCACCCTCTAGAACCTCCCGAAAAAATAAAAAAAGCTTATAATGAAAATTCAAAGATGATTTATTTACCTCATAAATTACATTTTTTCTTCCACCTTTAAACTCTAGGAATGACCGCAAAACTCTTTCTCAGCTTATTTATATTATAGGACATGTAGGAAAAATTAGCGATCAACCTTTCCATATTTAACCAAGCTCAAATTCAGAAAAATACCATGCATTTATGTATAGGACATGATTTTCCTCCTATGCTATGTTTAGTCCGTGAATGCTCCCCTATATAGTGCTCTATGTTCCAAACACAACTAGGACCATTCTTAGTACTTAGAGCCATGTAGTCTAAAGAAAAAGAACTACAACAAATTCATTTATTATCACATAATTTTTCACTCACAAATCTTTACCAGTCATATGGTGTAAACTTCTTGGGTCTTATAATAAATCCTTTTACTAAGTCAAATTTTCTAATTGAGAGAGAGAGAGAGAGAGAGAGATTTATGAGAGTAATCTAGGAGACAAAAATTAGAAGCTTAAGAATCAACAAGAAGAACCCCCTAATTTTTCCTCCCACTTATTTTTATAATGACACCTTGGACCTTCAAATTCCCAAACTTTCAGCTTCTTAGGAATACTAACCATCACATCAAAGGGAAATATTCACCCAAATTATAATTTTGCTTTTAAGTGAGGTTCTCCCCCTCCCCAATGCATCATAATCTATTGGTTGTCCCCTTTCGTTAGTTCTATAATTTTTAATAATAAATATAAACATTACATCATATCATAAAATTTGACATCATAACATGAATGATGGAATCCTTTAACTATATGTTATTAATTATATTACAAAAATTTTGGTAATAAAATGAGTGTCACAATCCCCTCCCTTATTAAGGAACATTGTCCTCGATGTTCTACTATTTGGAGAAACATTCTATGTTGAAGAAAGGATATGGCACTTTTATATCAGCAACATTTTCCATGTCCATAGTTGCCACTAAAATAATTTTCATTCATTTTTCATGATCTAGTTACTTCTAACCCTCCCATCATTCCAAAAACCTCTTGCATGGTTGTCCATTTCTTCACAAGGCTTCCACGGTCATCAAGTTTAACTAATTGTTTTCTTTGATGCCTAGTGCATTTTTCATCCCAATGAGTATGTACCTGAATATTTGTAAGTCAATTCATTCAAGTATCCCATTCCTTGTAGCCACACACCTTCCAAGTGCATGTAGCACATTATCTCCCTCCCAAACCCATCACAGAATCCATTGTTTGTAAAGGATTCGTCACAAGAGTCTCAAGAAATATGGATTCTTACAACTAAGACATCCCTATGAATTTATCTAAATATCACAAACTATTCTTCATATTATAAATCATCATGATCAATATATGTCATATAGTCTAAATGTCACCATAATCGACTTGCCCCTATGATTTGTAGCTTCAGAACCATTATATATCCTTCTTGGATAGATCATCATATCACATATATAACAAACATATATATTCCATGAGATTAATTATAAAAAATTAAATCATTATTCTTCATTTTTTTTCTCTTTTTAAAAATTGCTTCATATACGAATTAAATTTCATGACTAATAAATTCTTCTCATTATGTTTGACTCTGGAATATAGTAGCACTCAACCCTCATTATCATAACCAGGGGTATTCAACTACAATTTATACTTTCAATCAACCAAATAGTGGTAAGTTTTTGTACATATAATATTGTCATTGCGAGGTTTACCACATCCTTGGAAGTGATCTCATAATTAATTTACACATAATAATGCAATCCCTTTCAATCGATTTAAAATAAACTGAAATGAAACTATCAATGCGTTATTTATTTACATCACAATCATTCCAAGAATTCCATAATGCATTGAAAATTTTATTTCAACAACCAAAGAGCCAAAAATGAAAGATCCATATCTCTAAATTCATGAGTAATTATATTCCACTTTGATTTGTAGGATGAGGGATTCATGCCACTCATTCCACTACTCAACAATTCCTCGAAATTATTAAAAGTTCTTTCTTTTCATGGAATTCAATCATGCAATTTATTCTCATACGAGCATGCATGCACTCAATGCACCAAGCATATGTACCAGCATGATTCATAATATCAATGTCATGACCAAATTATGCGATAGTAACTCATGGATTCATCACAAATATTCTAGAAATATTTACATATTGAGGACTTATTTCCTTTTCCATAACCCACGAGGTATTAATTGAAAAATTTCTTTCATGTATCAATAATTCCATACAAATTTTTCATTAAATAAGAAATACAAATCCTTCAACTACATGTAACTTACCCAAAACCTAAACATTATATGAAACAATCACCTGTGTCAAGCTTAGAGACTATTTGGCCAATACTCATGGACTAATGAACACCATTGTAGTCCCTATATTTTCTTCAAACATCCCACATTTTCATACATTCTTTCAATGCATTACCAAAATATATTTTATATCATGAGTGTATGATTCAATCATTTATTTATTTTTCAACATGGTAGGTCAATGCATGCACACATTATCAACATTTTACTAAATCCTTTTGGGCTGACAATTTTCTACCTTAACCACACTGCTTCTTTCGCATCCATGAAATACAAGTACTCATTTAAAAAACAAAAGATATCAAATTAAATTGAATTGAATTTTTACCCAATTCCTTTGCCTTTTTACCTTTTCTTACTATAAGTTTCCGTACTTACCTGGTTACCATAAAATGCATTCTCAACTATGATATTTTCAAGGATTTCAACTAGCTCATTAACATACTTGATGTTGGAACATTCAACAACCCCTAAAATGATCTCAACCTCGCATATTAGTCACATTTGTATCACTTCATCTTCTTACACATAGGTTTCAATGAATATTCATAAAGTGAATTTTCACTATGTATCCAATTTATACATTCAAAAAATGCCTTCAATAATGCAACAAAACATGTGCATATACATCTTGTCAAGAATGTGCCATACTTTCACATATTCCATGTTTTTCAGATACAATTATTTTTAAATTTAATTTTCAAACCCTCTTGTTTTCAATCGCTCACATGAAAAGTATCATCACCACAAGCATAAGCATACAACTTTCTTTCAATTGGTAATTAAAAATAAGAGATCACCCTTTCACACTTTCGATATTAACATTTCACGTCACAAGGAATTCATTAGGTAACCTTATCGCATTATGTAAAACATAGAAAATACTAGTTTCTATTCACTTGACATTCATGCATTCATATTATTTCCATAAATAAAATATATCATCCGATCATAATTTTCATTTAATGTAAGATCACTTCATAAGTAGTTTCCATAGTTTTGAATTCATTGTACAACTGGTTCTTATTGACCCAATCAAGCCTTCCTTGACTGATATTTTATCCACATCTTCCCTTTAATGCAACTCTACAAGGAAAAATTCTAAGCTCAATAGGAATTTTTGTCACATGAATAAACATAGAAATTTTATTAAACAAAGAAACATTTTCTCTCAAAATATTAGCAGCCTCAGAAACGAAATTTGTTCCTTATATAACCTATGAAGTCCCTCCCCCCTACACACTTATGCATGTAAACTATAGCAAGACACGTTATATTATTACAATTGTCTTAGAACATGATCATTCCTTCATGCACTTAATCAAGAATTCAAATAATTCCTAAGTGTGCATAAAATTCAAGAGTCATAATCTATAATTCTTAGAAAAATTATTTAGAGAAAATCATTGATTAGAAGCAAACCTCTTATTTTCTCTTAGCCATAGTATTTTCTTCCCTCATTCTATTCAACAATGGGCCATTCTCAGGCAAAGCCATGAATCCATAGATACAATAGCTTACTAATATCCAGGTATGATACATAAAAAAGATCAAGGTATTAACTCTGTTAGTCTCCAACCAATAATCTCGCATCACCCCATCATCCCACTTGATGCAAGGTAGTGAACCCTTTTCTTTGATCAAAAAAATCCCTTGGAACTTAGGCTATGCCATTATCCTTCCAAGGTATCAAAATTGGGTTAGCTAAGGGTATCTCATATCTGTATGAATTATAGGAGTTTCATTTCTCTTTAGGGTTTCGAGTACTCTCGAGACCCCACACAAGCAATTTTCCCTACACTACTCCCTTTTGGGTTCTCCCTTTCAGTAAGGAAAAATAAAGATAAATAAAATAAAAACACTGTCACAACATACGTATCAACATGCATAGGTGATACTTTTACCATTCACTCATCAACTTCTTATCTTCCATAGCCTTGGTTCAACAAGAATACATGCAACACCTTCATTGTCTTCCCAAAAATGTTGTCAAATTTTTCCTAATTACATGTTCACAACTAACCACTATTAGCCAATTGAATCATGTTATGAAAAGAAACTATTCCGAGTCTTTATGTGTGAAAATCCATTATTGTATGCAACTTGTGTGTCATGATGCATTTAGTGTATCATTATTTAATATATATTCAATAAACACATATCTTTGAAATATTTTATCTCTTGTATTTTTATCATTCTTATGCTATTACTCATTACGATATGAAAAATTATCAAAAAATTATATAAAAGTATTAAAACTAGCAAGTAATAAGTTAAGTAACTCCCCCTCATAGTTATGCATGCATCATGCAACCATAAACATTTACAATTATGTTGGCTTACTCTAAGGAATCTAGTCAACATTCTACACGTCTATCTTGTTGCACCAAACTCAAGTTAGTCATCAGGTAACATTATTTTATTCATAAATACAACAAAATGATTTCACATAAGTACACATGCATGCATGGATATTAAACTAAACTTAAATTACTTCCTATACACGAGCCCATAAAGGTTTAGTGTTGAACCTTAGCTTTGATACCACATTGCCACATACGAAATTCCCTTAATGACTTACAAAGGTTACAAGGTAAATAATTTTTTCTTTTTTTTTTTACTAGATTGAAAATAAGGTTTGATACTACTTTGTCATATACTTGCTGAAATATAATACTCAATCATGATTTTTTTTGTGTTTCTATATCCTAGGTATTTTATCAATAAATTTGTATGAAATCAATTTTGAAACCTTTTAGGACTTTCTTCAAATAGTTTTCATGCAACTTTGAGAGTGGTCAAGAGACCCAAGTTCCTTAAGGATTATATCCTAAATTTTAGCAATCCAAGATCTGAAACTTGTACAAGAGGTTCGTTGATATATCTTCATTGTCTCCTCCATGTTTCAAGGTATGCATCATTTCGGAAATAAATCTATAGAAAGTATGTCAAGATGGCTTATTCGAAGCATGTTATCAGAAGCATTTAATAAGCCCAACTTCCTCAAATAATTTTTCCTAAATATAATGAAGAAATATATAAAAATATAACCATATGTTCAACAATATTTTCCCTTAGTACAATTCAGGTTTTAGCCTCTCGAACCTTTCAGAAAAAAAAAGTTATATTGAAAATTCCACAATGAATTATTTGTTAGGTATCTATATTAATAGTCTAATCCCTTATTGTTGTTAGTGTATCCCCCTTAATTTTATTGCTATACCCATGTAGCCCCCATATTTCTATTATTGTGCCCCATAAAAATCCAATATTGTTATTATTTTTCCCTTACATTATTATTGTTAGGTCGGCTAGGATTATATTGTGACCCCATGGAATCAGATATATAGAAAGGAGGTTTTTTCATTTGTATCATCCAATAATTTTTCATTTATGTAACGTAAAGGAGGTTTCCCCCTCGAATTGCCTAATTTATAAGGTGTTGGTCTCTCTTTTCTTCTATTTTTGGAGCTTGTTCAATAACATTTGGTATCAGAGCTTTGGATTCTAGCGTTTCGCTGCTTCAAACAGGACATCATGGAATTTTCTCTATATATTTTTTTTTACGAAGGAGGAAACAATGACACGTGACATGCCATACAATTTCGCTCTACTGAACCAATCCATAATTAGGTCGTTGTGGGAGATTGGGCATGTAATATCCCCAGTTTGATATGCTTTTATTAGACATTTGGAACAAGTCCAAAAGGGTACAGTGGACCCCAATGTAAAAAATTTATGTGGATTTATTTTATTATTTTAAATTAATAAAAATAAAATGGAAAAGTTATGCGTAATGACTAGATTGAGATTTGAGATCTGAAAATCCAATCCATGAGGATGGATAAGGTTGTAAGACTTTCCCAAAATTTCAGAAATCCTTGGAAGGAATAAAGTAAGATACTAAAATTAGATTTGGAGATAAATATATAATTACCCCAATAAAGAGAAAATTATTGGGAAGAGGTGGAATAAAGTTGGAAAAGCGGAAAAACTAGCTTTAAAAGTACCTTTGTGGAAGAAACAGAGGGAAAGCCTAGGAAAACAGGAATACCACATCCTGAATTAACTGGATGCAATTAAGGGAAACAGGTTGGGGGAAAGAAAAGATTAAATAAGTTGTTTCAGGATAGAAAAAGGGTTGTCTATCACTGGAGCAAAGGATCTCTGCTCGGGGGTGAGCTGTGGAGAAAAAGCTCTAAGGTTGGGAGGCAACTAGTCAGACCTAAGCGGTATGCACAATTTAGTTGGAATAGATTTTGAGTTAAATCTATAGTGATGTGATAAATTATTGAAATTGGTCAAGTAAATATGTTAATATTGCAAATTCTGAGCTTAAATATATGTTAACAAGTTTGAAAATTATGAGTATAGTTATTTGTGGTTGGTTTGTATGCTTAACAAAAATTACTGTAGAGGCTATAGAAAAATCTATATTGTTATACAAACATGCTCTGTGGAGACCAACTCTCAGAATGTCTACAACCCAATAGTGCGTTGAGATCTGAGGTTAGGTACCTCATAGGAAATTGGTTATTTTATCAATTAGTTATTTTATTATGATGTTAGTGAATGGTACAATTTGAAAAAAAAAATATTTCTAAATAGAAAGTGGTGTGCAGAAATGGAATACACAGATACTTATCTCTAATTTCATAATGTGCTATGCAATAAATTTTGTTGGACAAGAGTGAAGGACCAATTATATCCTATGAGAAACTCAAATCAAAATATTTGACTGTGAATCCAACTACGGTAGGAAGTGGCACATTTTTCTTACCTGTAGATAGAAAAATACGAAATTAGACATACTAAAGCATACTAGGCTGAGAAATAAAATTTGAAATAAAAAATAGAGTGATAATTTCCTGACAAGGCTAATATCCAAGCAATAGCTGAAACCAACAAAGAACAAGGAAATTTAAGTTAATACTACAAAGCGAGTCATTGAATGTAATGTTCAAGATACTTGAAAAAATTGTATGACATTAAATACATAGGAAGTAGAAGATGTGACATAGTGAAGCTATAAGCCACCATTAAAATAAAGTAAAATCACTACGCTGGCCTTTAAACCAAGAAAGAGAGGCTAGGGAGCTCATTTAGTGTATAGAAAGAAACGTATGGGCAACAGGAAAAGAAGGAAATATAAAACTAAAAAATATCAAGTATGCACAGAACTTAACTTTTAATGTTTGTTCTTAAATAGTGCCGGTGATGGAGAAAGGCTAAACGAGGTTACCACGGCTAAAAAGATGTAGGTTCAGTACGAGGGGCTAAGTAGTTAGAGCGCTATGCCATAACGCTGGTTTGTCTCAAGTGAATTGTAACAACCAAAGTAAATTTATTGTCACTTCGACAAGTTCCAAAATGATGCTATACCATTGGATAAATAATTTATAAATGTTAAAAATTCTCCAGTATTGTGAAAGGAGAGATAATGTCAATTAATTGATATCGCCTTCGGTATATTCCTAAAACAATACCTATTAAATAAATGAACGACGCAAGCCTGCAATATATTCCTTAACCTTGACTATAATCTCGTAGTCGAAATGAGAATACGAGTCTAAATACAATAATAAGGAAGTCTAATGAGGATACCTTACCCATACGCAGAAGTTATCAAGACGTGATTATGAATCTGTGAACATAGCACTGTATGTAAGATGAAACTTGAAATTGTAAGTAACGTATCAAGATTTTTTTTTTGAAGAAATGGTTAGTGCAAAGGAAAAAAAAAATTAATGAAAATAATACGGTGAATGGACAAAATCAAACCTGTAACATGTTAGGGAACGACATATTGAGTTCGAATGTGAAAAACATTGGCCAGAGATGGTTACGAGTTCTCTACTTGTAATTGAGACAGGTTGCATATTACCAGTCACAGTTCACGTCAAAATGAGAACACATTAACGAAAAATGACAGTGATTATACAAAAATAAACCCTAAAACAAAATGTCCCTTTGGGTGTCCATTTCATAGTAGATCCGGGTTATCCTTCAGATCGTTGCATTAAAATTCGGGCAGGTAAAAGCCATGTAATGAAGGTACTTGCAGAGTTAAGGAAATCGAGTTCTCGATCCTGAGGGTACAAATTTATTTTTAGTTTAATTGGAATAGACTAGAATTATTAAATGAAAACATGTCGCATACTATGCTTCGATACCATATGTAACACCTCTCATTATAATAATAATAATAAATGTTTAGCAAAATGAGAGGTGTTACAAGGCATAACTTTGCCTTGAATAATCGAAATCAGGTCAGACCTGTGCCATTGGAAAGAAAATTCAGAGGGATAATAAAGGACTGAGTATAAAATCTGAGGGATCCTAAATTGTAGAGATACATCGATTTCAATATCTATCTCCTCAAAAGGAAGAAAAAGGTTTGTACTTTTTTTTTTCAAATTCCTTAAGTCTTGTTTGAAAACTCAGTTTGAAGTGATTCCAAGGGCATATTGAAGCATAAACATCAGTATTGGGTTCTAATATTCCCATTAAAAATAATTCAACACCCATTAAGCCCTCAGAAAGCTCTAATATGATCCATGAAGAGGAAGAAAATAAATATGATATATCAAAATTACAAGATCAAGTGCAACAACTTTCGCTCTTGCAAAGAGAAACAAAAAATGAAATGGAAGTTTTCAAGAAAGGCGTGCAAGCTAAGATGGATGATTTGAATAATGGAATGGAAGCTAATATGGATGACATGGAAGAAAAAATTAAAGACATGAAAAATGATCTAGAAGCATACATTGAAGTTTTGAACGAAGGTTTGAAAAATTTAATACAATAAATGATTCCTAATGACGAAAAGAAAGTAGAGGAAACTCACGATGAGAACAAAATAAATGTTAATTATGATTTCATAAACTCGAATGTTGGATTGAAGACCCACCATATTCTGAAGATCGATATAAGGAATTTTCATGGAAAGTATCCCGTAACATGGATATTACAGATGGAGCAATATTTTGATCTCAATAATATGAAAAACACACAAAAGGTACGCATGGAAACTTTATATTTAGAAACAAATCCTTTTTTATGGTATCTATGGATTTGCTCCCATAAACAAACTGTCACTTGGTCAATTTTTACAGAGGAAGTGATAGCACATTATGAGGATACAAAAATCAACACCTTCTCTAGCCAGTTGATAAATCTCAAACAAAAGGGTTCAATGGTGGAGCACATTGAGGACTTACAAAATTTGAATGTCAGGGTAGATGATATTTTAGAGGAACACAATTTTGATGTCTTCATAGGGAATTTAAAGGATAACATCCAACATGAGGTTCACCTTTGGGAACTTGATTCATTCAAGAAGTCATTCAGGTTAGAAAGAAAAATTGAATGTAAAATTATGGTGACAAGGAATCCTACCACTCAAATCTATAAATATGGAAGTGTTGCTACACATATAATTCCACAACCTACAAGGTATACACCATAACGATTGTAAGAAAAAAGAGAAAAAGGTCTTTGCTACAGTTGTGATAGAAAATACACTAAAGTTCATAAGTGAGCTGAGAAGAAATTATTTTACATAGATTGTGAAGAGGGGGAAGAAAATGAAAAAAACACTTCAAAAGAAGAGGATATACACCAGGAACCAAACCCAGAGAAATAAGAAACAAGTCTGACCATATCCTGTAATTCATTGGAAGGAATTAGCACTCCTTAAATGCTCAATATAGAAAGATATAGCAAGAAGAAAAAGGTAATGGTGTTGACTGATTCATCTAGTAGTCATAATTTTATTCATTATAAGGTAGCCAAGGAATTAAATTGCTTCCTATACCGAGAACAAGAGTGTCAAGTGATGTTTGCAAATGGAGGAATTATAAATTTCACTAGATAATGCCATAATATCAAGCTAACCATAGGGGAATATGTATTTAATAGTCCAATTCTTTCCATTCAAATGGGAGGTTATGATGTCATACTAGGAGTACAATTGTTACAATATTTGGGGTTGGTAGCTTTTACTTTTCAAGAAATTTTCTTGAACTTTATTTTTGGAAGGAAAGGAAGTTAAATTACAGGATATCACGGGGAAGCTGGGAAAGATAATAAGCTCTAATGTCGTGACAAAGCTTCTGAAGAAGTAACAATGAGGTGTAGTTTCACAATTATGCTCACTAGAAGTTCCAACATCAAAATCATCTATTTCTCTAGATCTCCAAAAATTCTTGTAATCATTCCAAGGTGTTTGAAACTCCCAAAGGACTCCCACCTATTCATGATCATGATCATGCTATTTATTTGATTCCAAGAATTCTTCCTCCAAACATCAAGCCTTACAGATATCCTTATGTCCAAAAGAACGAAATTGAATGCATGATTGCATAAATGTTAGATGTTGGTATAATTCAACCTAGTCAAAGTTCTTTCTTTGTTCCAATAGTATTGGTGCACAAGAAGGATGGATCGTGGTGCATGTGTCCGGCTTATAGGGACCTTAATAAGCTCACTATTAAAGATATATTTCCCATTCATGTGATTGATGAATTATTGGATTAATTACATGCAGAAATTTATTTTACCAAGTTGGACCTTCATTTAGGATATCATCAAATTAGAATGAAGGCTAAAGATATTTCGAAAACACCATTTCGAACTCATGAGGGTCGTCATGAATTTTTGTTCATGCCTTTTGGCCTTACTAATACACCTTCTACATTTCAAGGGTTGATGAATTCCATTTTCAAACCCTTCCTCAGAAAATTTGTTTTAGTATTTTTTGATTATATACTAATATACAATAGGTCTTGGAAGGATCATGTTCAACATGTTGACAGGGTGCTCAAACTATTGGAGGAGAAAAAATTATATGCAAAAGAGTCCAAATGTTTCTTTGGACTACAAGAGGTGGAATATCTAGGTGATATTATATCTCAGGAGGGTGTTAAGGTAGACACTAACAAAATTTAAGCCATTAAGGAATGGAAATTCCCCACAACCATAAAGCATTTGCGAGGATATCTCGGGTTAACAGGGTATTATTGCAATTTTTTTAAGAATTATGGGAGAATAACAACACCTCTAACAACATTACTGAAGAAAGATGCATTTTCATGGACTCCTAAGGCAACTAAGGCCTTTGAATATCTTAAAGAAGAAATGTGCCTAGCACCGGTCTTAGTTACACCAGACTTCACAAAAACCTTTATTTTTGAATGTGATGCCTGAGGAAATCGAATTGGTGTTGTTTTAATGAAATAAAGAAGACCCATTTATTTTCAAAGTCGTCCAATCAAAGGAAAATATTTATAGAAATATATTTATGTGAAGGAAATGTTGGAAATAATAAATGTACTAAAGAAATGGCGACCTTACCTAATGGGAAGACACTTGAAGGTAAAAACTGATCATGATAGTCTTAAATACTTTTTGAGACAATTACTATCTTTAGAGAAGAAACAAAAATGGGTCACAAAGATGTTGGGTCATGACTTTGAAATCACCTACAAAAAAGGGAAGCTAAATGGTGTTGCAGATGCAGTCTCAAGAACGAATGAAGAGGTGGAAGCATTGCTTTGTGCTATTTCTATTATCCAGCCGAATTGGATAACTGAAGCAAGGGATGAATGGAAGAATGATGAAGAAGTGTGGACACTACTTCAAAATTTGCAGCAAGATCCTAGTACATCTAATACATTTAGTTGGAGAAATGATTCCTTATGGTACAAATATTACTTATATCTTTGTAATAATTCCAAACTAAAACGGAAGATTATTTTGGAATTGCACACCTCTCCCTTAGGAGGACACTCAATATTTTCAAAAGCTTACCACAAGGTGAAGAATTTTTTTTTGGGGGATGGCCTTAAATATGATATTCAAAAGTTTGTGGAAGAATTTTTAGTTTTTCAGAAAAACAAAGTTGAGAAAATTAAGACCCTCAGCCTTCTACAACCTTTATCCATTCCAATTCAGCGTTGGGATTATGTTTCAATGGATTTTATCACAGGTTTACTAAGTTCGATGGAAAGAGTGTCATCATGGTGGTAGTTGATAGAATTACCAATTATGCACACTTTTTTGCATTATCTCATCCATTTAAAGCAAGTACAGTTGCTACGGAATTTATGGAAACAATTCAAAATCTACATGGAAACCCAAAGATTATTGTAAGCGACAAAGATCCCTTCTTTACAAGAAATTTTTGCAGGGAATTATTTTCTTGTTTGGGTACTCAACTAGCTGATAGCTCATCTTATCATCCTCAATCTGATGGGAAAATTAATATAGTGAACAAATGTTTGGAAGCATATTTTTGTTGTTTTTTTTCTAATAAAAAAACACAATGGGTCTAGTGGTTACCTCTAGTTGAATGGTGGTATAACACTTCCTTCCATACTGCAGCAAAAATGACCCCATTTATGGCACTTTATGGATATCATCCCCCATCCATCACATCATCTTTAAGAGAAATTCTAAGGTTCAAGTAGTGGAAGATCACATCGAGCATCAACAACATGTTCTCCCACTCTTAAAGGATAACCTAAATTTGGCACAAAATCTAACGAAACAACAGGAAGATCGACATCACTGCGAGAGAAGCTTTGATGTAGGAGACTAGGTACTTTTACTACTACAACCATATAAACAAATGTCCCTCAAGCAAGCTAAGAAGAATAATAAATTATTTCCAAAGTACTATGGTCCTTACAAGGTGTTGCAAAAGATTGGTTCTATGGCATAGAAATTGGAGCTTCCTCCTTTCTCTCGAGTGCACCCAATTTTCCATGTTTCAAGCTTAAATAAGGTTATAGGTGAGAAAATTCCCATTCAAACAATATTGTAAGAACTTGATGAGGAAGGGAAAATAATATTGGAACCTGAAGCAGTCACAGAAACAATAACTCAACAACTACGAAATCAATTAATTCCAGAGTATCTCATCAAGTGGAAGAACTTACCCATTGAATATTCCACATGGGAGGATTTGAATTTTATGTAGAAGCATCGAGAGCTACTCAAGCATTGAGGACAAGTACACTTTTTTGAAGGAGAAGGACATTTTAGGTCCCTATATTACTAGTGTAGTCCCTTATTGTTGTTAGTGTAGCCCCTTTATTGTTATTGTTGTACTCGTGTAGCCCCCATATTGTTATTATTGCGCCCCATAAAAGCCACTATTATTATTGTTGTGCCCTTACATTATTACTGTTAGGTCTGTAAGGATTATATTGTGACCCCATGGACTCTTATATATATAAAGAAGGTTTTTTCATTTGTATCATCCAATAATTGTTCATTTATGTAATGTAAAGGAGGTTGCCTCCTCGAAGTGTTTGATTTCTAAGGTATTGATCTCTCTTTTCTTCTATCTTTGGAGCTCGTTTCATAACATTTTAAAGTAACATTTAGGAAAAAAAAACTTCTGCATATCATAAATACAAAATTATAGTGAACAAAGATCTGAAAATTGAACATAATGGTAAGTGAGATTTACCCTTAATAAGGTTGAAGTTTCAGCCACTCGAACCTCCTAAAAAAATATATCAAAAATGGTCGGATGACTTGTTTATCTCATGAATCACGTTTTGGCTTAAACCTTTAAACTCCAAGAATAACCCCGAAGATCTTCCTCAACATATTCAAATTAGAGGAAAATTTTGGGATTTATATCATATAATGTATATTAAAGAAAATCAAATATGCAATTAACAGGGAAAGCATGCAATTAGAAAAACTATTGTACATTTCTCATGCATCCCAATTCATTTAAATTCCATAACCAAGTGAATTCAAAACCACTGCCCTTTATTATTTCAAACTTTATTTTCATAAGCAACGCCAAGATCAATAAATGAAATGACATAATAACAATAAATATTAATGTATGTCACTAAACCATCTATGTGAGAAGTATGATAAATATAGAATTAAATATTTATCTATTACAACTAAAAAAAATTGGAAACTAAGGTAGGTTGAGCAATGTTATTCCCCACCATACGCTCAAATGTGCTACAATTTTTCTCATAGTTGGCCACCCCCATGCTATATCTTGTTGATTTTAGGAGAAATTAACATAGGGGTATTACACAAACTCAAATTCATAAATAACTTAACACCAGACATGAAGGAAAATCTCCTTCACATACACAGAAAGGAAATTTTAGTGATCAACCTTTCCATCTTTCACGAGGCTCATATTGACAAAAATTCCACGCAAGCTTGCATATGAAAAGGGATTCCTTCTCTAATATATGTAGTCCCTGGACCCTTGCCTATTTTTTTCTCTATATACCACACACAACTAGGACCATTACCAGTCCTTAGTCCCATCTAGCCCAAAGAAAAAGTGCTACAACACATTCATTTCCTATCATGTACGCTATCACTCATAACTCTTAACGAGTCATAAGGTCCGACCCTCTCTATATTATCTCACCAATACTTTTTCCAATTCAATTTTTCTAAGTGTGTGTGTGAGAGAGATAGAGAGAGAGAGAGATGTATGACAGTGTCATAAAAGAGAGAAAACCTAGAAGATTAAGAACCAATACTAAGAACTTATTCATTTATCCTCCCTCTTATTTTTATAGTCACACCTAGACCCTTCATCATCCAAAAAATCCATAATCTTGGGAAGACTAACCATCAAATGAAACGGAAACATTCACCCAAGGTATTTTTTTCCTTTTAATTTAAGTTTCCCCCCTCATCGAGGCATCATAATTCATTGCTTATCCCCTTTCTTCATCTCTAGCATTTCGATTAATAAAAATAAACATCACATCTCCTAATAGACTTTGACATCATAACATCAATGTTGGCACCCCAACATTTTGTGTTCTTAATTACATTATAAAATTTGGGTTGATGAAATGGGTCTCACATCTACAAGCCTACCCATACATAAGAAATAAAAGGGGAGACCTTGAATGAATTTTAGATTTCCCACATCCATTATATGAGTGGCATTGAAAATGTGTGAGCCTCCATCCTTATAGGTAGAAAAATAATATATGGTTTCCAAGACAATCCATAGAGCAAGAAGATTATACATTGAATGAATAATAAGGTAAATTCCATGCAAAATTAGAAAATAACTAATTAAGGTGAAAAACAAGGAGGAAGAAATGGAAAAATGGGATTAGTTGCCACTTAACATTTTTGGGACAAATTACAAGAAAAAATTAGCAAAGCCACCCATATATAATAAATAAATGATGATGCATTGAAATAATTTGGGGTTTCATGCTTCAATGAAATGAATGACCTGAAATATTTGTAAATTATCATCCTTACACCTACCAAAATATGTTGGTCAATAATCCAAGATAATAAGATTAAACACTAATTGAAACACAAATAAAACACTATGTAGAAGAAAATGAGGAAGACACTTATGAAAAATTAGTTAGAGGAAACAAAAACCCAAGGGAGTGCTTGGTAAAAACTCAACAAAAAAGATAAGCAAGGATATGGCTTTGTCACCACTAAACATTTTTTAGATGAATTGCAAGACAAAATTAGCAATATTTCACATACATAACTAAGAATTGAGACCTTGAATGAATTTTGTGTTTCCCACATTAATATGGTAAGTGGTCTGGAATATATTCATGTCATGATTCTTATACCTACCAAAAGCAAGTGGTTTCCAAAGAAAACTAGAAGGTAGGAAAATCAAACTCTTAATGAAACCCAAGTAAAATAATATGTGGAACAATAAGAGAAAGATAAAGGTGAACAATGAGGAAAAAGAGATAAAATTATAAATAAATTCTTGGTAAAAGAAAACACTAAATAATATATAAGGTGAGGATGCTCACATTTTGATCATTTGAAAGCCAAAAATTTCAAGTGTACCCATGGTTAAAGAAGAACTGGGGGAAATTAATGAATTTTGGGGTTCTCACTTCCATGAAATAAATGACTTGGTATATTTACAAGCTATCAATATCACCTACCAAAGACATGGGGCTTCTGAGACCAAACACATGGCAAAAAGACTAAACACTAAATGAAACACAATGAGAACACAATATGGAATGACAAGAGGAAGACGACAAGGTGGAGGGAATAAAACCACAAAGGATCACTTGAGAAAATACAAAAACATGGGTGGATACTGAATAGTATAAGTCTCCACTTAAATTTTGTAGGATGTCTTGAATCCTAGATTAACAAGCAGTCTTATGCACTAGGAGGGAGTGAGGAGGTCTTGAGTGAATTAGGGTTTCCTTTTCGCATGAGATGAGTGGCATGGAATATTTTTGAGCCACCATATTTACAAACACAAAAATCTATATGTTCAGGAAAATATAGCTTGTTTATCTTGGATACCATATGACCTAGACTAAGCAGTGAATTGGAAACAATCTCACACATTATTCACTATACATCAACACATAAAATTTCATAACCTATGAAGTTTCAATGAAATGGAAAACTATTTATTATTTCATTTTCATACCCTTTTTGAAAAACTACGCCCTATTAATGCATTGAACTACAACTAAATATATTTAATTTGAGAAGAGGTGCAATAGAGAGCATTAGAGAATATTCAAGTGTATATATTTTTTTGTTGATATCCTTGACTTATATTGAATTTTTTTTTGAGATGAAGATGGATATTTTAGAAATGAAACAAGTGTAATTTTGATGCACTCACAAAGTATACAAAACCAGCTGTGATATCTTAAACTACTATCCAAATCGTGCTGGAGTTATATCATAAGATGCTCGAAGTCGTCATTATGTATTTTCTTAGCGAAAATATTCATCCACTCACAAAACTGCAAACCTCTTGTTCTTTGTGAGGCACAAAGTGAGATAGAAAATCCATGTCGCATAAATCATACAATTTATTTGAAATAATATAACATTCTAATTAAGTATCAAAATGGAAGCATATATATGATTACATGTTTTTATTCTACAATGCAAAGGATGATGGATTGATAATGTTTAATGGAGATTCAACATGAGTAGCATCCATACCTGAACAAATTTACAGTCTTGCATGACTCATGAAATCCCTATCGAATGAATTATTCTTTAACTACCTTTTCAAAATGGGATTTTGTGTTTACTAAGTGTCATTAGTGTACTTGTAAAATATCATAAACTCCCTGGTGAGAGGAACACCAATCTAAAATTTCATGAAATTATGAACTTAAAAAGGAGGACGTTTGAATTTTTGGAGGTATTTTTTTATATCTATGAATGAAATAATTAATGCAAAAGTTTGTAAGAAAAAACTTTTCCCTATGTACAATTCAAATTTATAATTTTGAAAACAAAAGTTGGTAAGTACATTACACTTCCAATCCAATGAAACCATGAAAGTCTGTCTCAATGTATTTCATTATAGGATTAATTTTAAAAAAGAAGATAATATATGTTCGCATCATACAATAATATAGTTTGATTCTAGTCCTCCACATTTTATTTTGAACTAGTTTGATTATACTTTGTTTGGACATTATAGATTATCCCCATTTATCATAATAACTTGGCAATTATAGGGATTGAGAAATACCAAGATGAAGATCTCCTACAGAAACATAAACATATGGTTAAATAGAGATAACACAAGATCATAAATCAACATAAGCTCGGAGACACATCTTTATTTGGAATTGGCAGGATTGCAACATAAGCAGTGGACAAAAATCGGTTAGTAGATATTTTAGCAAGGCGGCGGATGAGCTGATCCAAGCAATAAATTTACGAAGTTATTGAGCCTGCGGACGACCGATTTTATTTACCAAAACTTGACACGTTAACTCCTTGCCTATACGCACAAAATCTGATTGCCGCAGATATTTTAGCAAGGCGGATGGCTGAAAGTCAAGCAATAAATTTTCAGAATTTATTGAGCCTGGAGACAGCCGATTTTATTTACCAAAACCCAGCACGTTAACTCCCACCGCCTATCTGCATTCAATACGCAGATAAAGATCAGAAGATATTTTGTATTTTTTATATTATAAGTCAAAATTTTTTTTTGCTTATAAATATGATGAACAGCAGTTCATTTTAAGGTTAGAAGAAATAGAAGAGAGTTTGAGAAATTGAAGAAGGCAGAGAAGAAGACAGAGTAGAGAAACAGCAAGAAAACAGAGTCGCTGTGTTTTGGGAGCAGCATGCATTCTACAGGCTGTTTCAGCAACTGCGTCTGTGTTTCAGCAACTGTCTGACTGTTGCTGAAACACGTGTTTCAGCAACTGTCTGTGTATTGCTGAAACACAAATCTGTGTTAAAAAACAGAGTTTGAAAAAACAGAGTATGGAGTTTTTTAGTTATTCCAGAATTGTAGTT
>JAXQQM020089901.1:0-34553 GCA_034641835.2 Pinus albicaulis | reverse complement strand
TTCCAGATAGTATACCACTTGGTGTGTTTTTCCCATACTCTTAGACAGAGTCTGGAAAGGGCCAAGTAGCTTCTAGATCTCACCCTCTTTTTACCGTAATATCCCCAAATGGAAATAACCAGTAATACACAGAAATATGCCAGACAGATATACATAAAACAAATGCTGGAACCAGATAATAGATCAAGTACACATAGAATGCCAGAATACTAAGCCATTTTATTAATCTCAGAACACATAGATAGGAGTACAAGATAATCAGAATGAGTCCACCTATCCTTGCCCTAGGCAAGTGGAGACCCTCTCAGACAAACAATGGCTGCAAACAAGGACAGCGTCCTAGCTGGCTGAAGAGCTGCTATGAAGAACTGCTACTGGAATGCAATGGAACTATGAACTGAAGACTAGCAGATGGCTGATCTCAATTCTCCAAACCCTCACCAATGAAAACGCTGTCTCTGCTAGTGACAGTGCAGAAGACAGATGAAATGCTAGCCACAAAACCTCCAGATGAAATGATCAGCTCCTCAAGGCTGGAAACACTGAAAAACGCTGTCAAGCCCCACTCACATGACCCTGCTCCTCAGATCAGCGTCCTCCCTGACTGAATCTGCGTCCTCTATGCTCAGATCTGCTGGATTTGAAGCCTCCCTATCCAGATCTGCGTCCTATCACTCCAGATCTGCGTCCTCCAAGGCCAGATCTGCTGCTATCTCTTCAGATCTAGGCTGGATCTGCCAATATCTCCTCAGATCTGCATCCTCCAAGGCTGGATCTGATGGTATCTCTCCAGATCTGCACCTTCCAAGGCTAGATCTGCCAATATCTCTCGGAATCTGCTGACCCCTGGTGGATGCGCTGTAGTTCTCCGGATACAGATCACCTCCAAGGCCCCGGATCTGCCAATACCCTCTTCGGTCTGCGTCCTCTACGCAGCCCAGGCCCAATTTGGATCCCAATCCTCACTTCATCTGAATCACCGTCATATAAACGTTCCGTTCTTCTGTCTCTCCGGATGACGTCCTACCTCACGGATCGCACGATCACAAGTAAGGAGCTTCCTTCTCCAATTCTCCACGAAGCTGTGCTAATTCACTTGAGCGAAGGATGTTCTCAGAAATTAACCTTACTAGGTCGGGCACTCGAAGTCCCCCGAAGCTAAGGGTGAAACCAGAAATAACCTTACCAGGGCAGGCACTCGAAGTCCCCCGAGGCTAAGGGTGAGATCTCCGACGGGAGACACTCGGTTGCACTAAACAGTGCTGCAGACCGACTAAACAACCGGCGTGCTGAAGCAGACAGAAGTCTAGCTCTCAATATCAATATCAAATCATGCATGCCAAATGAGGTGAGAACCCCACCTTTTATAGTGCTAAACTCCCTCCAAAACCTTGACTGCGTCCTTCACTCTCCTTGGCCTGCGCAGTTAACCTTGGGTCAGCCTGATGCCTTCCCATCATACTCATGTGGACCCCCAAGGCCCCCTCTCTAAGTTATAACGTCAATCAACTAGGAAAAACACTTTATTTATAAAGTGAGGTGACTAAAGTGAGGTGACCCCTCTTATTTCTCACTTTATTTATTATTTCTAACTAAAGCGGCAAAATTAAACAAAAATGAAATATTCCAATTAGCAAAGCTAATTGGGAATATTACAGTCTCCCCCGACAAAACGTTGCTTGTCCTCAAGCAACTGAAGTGATGGATGCTGTAAGATCCTCTCATCCTCCCAAGTGGCATCCTCATCCGGCAAATTCTTCCATCTCACCAAGAATTCTCTGATCTTCCTACTCCGCAGTTGCCTCTCCCTAGTGTCGATAATAGCCTCCGGCTGTAACACCAGATGCCCCTCATCATCTGTAGGCGGTAGCTCCTGGTGACTGTCACATGCTGACCCAGTGCCTTCTTCGGGCATGATACATGGAAGATGTTATGAATCCGGCTGCCTTGGGGTAGTTCCAACTCATATGCAACCTGCCCGATCCTGCGTGCCACCCTGTATGGTCCATAAAAACGAGGCTTTAGCTTCTCTGCCCCCTTCTGTTTGAGCGAAGACTGTCGGTATGGCTGTAACCGTAGGTAGACTAGGTCCCCTACCTCAAAGTGTCTCTCCACCCGACCCTTATCAGCATACAATTTCTGCTGATTCTGTGCTGTGGCTATGTTGTCCTTGAGAGCCCGGAGGATGTCTTGGCTCTCTTGGATCCATAATTTGGCTCGCGGAGCCCTGCTAACACCAAACATCATGTCCACAAAAGATAGGGAATGATATCCGTACAACGCATAGAAAGGTGTCATACCGATGGACATATGGTGGGTTGTGTTGTAGCAGTACTCGCCCAGATGTAGCCATTCCAGCCATGCTCTCTGCTGCCCACTGACGTAGTTACGCAAGTAGCCCTCTAGCCACTTGTTAACTATCTCCGTCTGCCCGTCTGTCTGGGGATGATAACTAGTGCTCGGTGTCAACTCGGTCCCCACTAGTCGGAAGAGCTCCTGCCAAAATCCACCCATAAAACGGCTATCCCTGTCGCTAACAATGGTCTTGGGTAGACCATGCAATATGAAAACCTCCCGGAAAAACAACTCTGCCACCTGTGCCGCTGTATGATGCGCCGAAATGGCGAAAAAATGAGCATACTTCGTTAGCCGGTCAACTACTACGAAGATGCAGTCCTTGCCCTGTACTGTGGGCAACCCCGTGATGAAGTCCATCGAAATACTCTCCCATTTCCCCTCCGGAATGGGAAGTGGCTGCAGCAACCCCGCGGGAGGGCTCATCTCTCCCTTGTTCCGCTGACAAACCTCGCACTCCCTGACATGCCGGAGTACGTCCTCCTTGAGGCCCTTCCATGCAAATCTCTCCCGGATGGCCCTGTACATCTTGGTGAACCCCTGATGGCCCGCCAATGGTGAATCATGTGAAGCCTGCAGTATCTTCTCCTTGAGCTGAGACCCCTCAGTCAAGAAGATCCTGTCCCTGTAATAGATGACCTCGTCGGCCACCCTGTATCGGCTATCTGCTACCTGTCCATCCAGCACCTCGCATGCAAATCTGTCTTTGGAGTACTCAACCAGGAGTCGAGCCTTCCAGTCAGCGTCCAAGCTCATGAGTGATAACGTGGCTGGTCTACGGGAAAGGGCATCAGCCACCACGTTATTCTTCCCCTTGACATACTCTATGTCAAAGTCGCAAGCCTGGATCTTGCTGATCCACTTCTGCTGCCTCTCCTGCAACTGCTTCTGCTCCAGAAAGTACTTCAGGCTGTTATGATCTGTCCTCACCCTGAATCTGCCACCTACCAGGTACTGCCAGAATTTGGCCAATGCATGCATGATGGCCAGCATCTCCTTGTCATAGATGGGATAAAGCCTCTCGTGTGGAAGGAGCTTCCGGCTCTCGAACGCAATCGGATGACCCTCCTGCATCAAAACTGCTCCAATCCCCTCTCCTGATGCATCGCACTCTAGGACAAAGGGCTGCGTAAAATCCGGTAATGCTAACACGGGACAACTGCTCATCACCTCCTTGAGCTTATCAAAAGCTCGATGTGCTGTATCCAACCAACTGAATACCCCTTCCTCGTCAGCTCCGTGAGGGGTGCAGCAAGCTGTGAGAAGCCCTTGACGAACTTCCTGTAGTAGGTACAGATACCAATAAACCCTCGAAGTTCTGTTACATTCCGTGGCTCTGGCCAGTCTCTGATAGCCCGGATCTTCTCCTCGTGGACTCTCACCCCGTCCACTCTTATGATGTGTCCCAGATACAGCATCTCCGTCAATCCAAACTCACACTTGGAGAGCTTGGCAAAGAACTGCTGCTCCTCCAAAATGTGCAAGACCGTCTCAATGTGCTGGAGATGCTCCTCCCAAGTCCTGCTGTATATAAGGATATCATCAAAGAAAACCAGCACAAACTTCCTCAGATGATCACTGAAAATGTGGTTCATACAAGACTGGAAAGTAGCAGGTGCATTGGTCAACCCAAATGGCATGACCAGAAACTCAAAGTGCCCATAATGACACCTGAAAGCAGTCTTGGGAATGTCCTGTTCCCTCATGCGTATCTGATGGTACCCGGATCTCAAATCAATATTTGAGAAGAACCGTGCTCCTCTCAACTCATCCATTAGCTCGTCGATCCTGGGAATGGGGTACCTGTTCTTTAGGGTCTTTTTGTTCAGAGCCCTGTAATCAATGCACATGCGTAATGTGCCGTCCTTCTTCTTCACCAGCACTACTGAAGAAGCAAAAGGACTGGTGCTGGGTCGAATGTGCCCAAGGGCCAGCAACTCCTGAATGGCCCGCTCTATCTCATCCCGATAGGCCTTGGGATGCCTATACGGTGTGGTAATCACTACCTGTATCCCCTGCTCCAGCTCGATCGTGTGCTCAAACCCCCGATCCGGTGGCTGTCCTGGCGGAATGTCTCCAAAAACTACTGCATATCTGTCGAGAATAGTCTGTAGATCAGGGTGCACCGTCCGTCCTGTATCTACTGCCTCCGAAGCCCGCAACTCTACTGCCCACTCTATATCTCCCTTGCGGAATGTCGCCTCCATGCTGTGTGCCGATACTGTCTGGGGTGGATATGTGTTCTGCCCTCGTATCTTCTCATGCTTCCCCATCTTGGGATCATCCCACTCCATCTCTAAGGCCTTCCAATCCGTCGTGACCTTCCCCAGAGTAATAAGCCACTGGACCCCAAATATCACATTGGTGTCCGGGATGTCCACCACAAAGAAGTGATCGGTCAATGTATAGGTGCCCATCGTCACTGATAATTCTGGTACATATCGAGCACATGCCATGGTCTGATCTCCTGGTACCAAAACAGAAAACCCATCAAAGCCCTCCGTCGGTATGCCTCTCCGCTCAACCATCTGGGCATCAATGAAGTTGTGGGTGGCCCCACTATCGACTAAGACCGAAACCCGTTGTCCGCGCACCGTCCCCCGTACGCGCAATGTCAGATACTTGGGGACTCCTCGCAATGCTGCTAGAGCTCCCCCAGTAGGTGCGAATGATGCCCCTCCTGCATCGGGTGGTGGAGGTGGTAAGGTACTCTGCGCTATATAACATCCTCCTGCCTCCTCATCATCTCCCTCATCCTCTTCTCCGCTGCTTTCGGAGAAGACCTCTATGAAATGTGCCTTCCCTGCTACACATTTGTGTCCCGGTGCCCATGGCTCCTGGCAAGTGAAGCATAATCGCTTCCGCCTCAGCTCTCTCCTGGCCTCATCATCAAATTGTCCTCGTCCCGGATTCGCCTTGGGAGGCGGAATCCTCGTGTCCTTACCCTTAGGCTGGAAATCCTGTCTCTGGGGATAAGGTGGTCGTGTCCTGGGTAAGACATCCTGTAAGTCGCGAGTCCTGTTGATAGCATCCTGCAGTGTAGCCGGTCCGTTTGACCGTACTAGGCCACGTAGTGGCTCTGATAGCCCCTCCACAAACATATAGACCATCTGGCCTATCGATAAGTCAGGTACCATCACTGAAATCCTCAAGAAATCCGAGATGTATGCTTCTGCACTCCCAGTCTGTTTGAGCTTGGTCAGCTCAACAAAATGCTGCTCCGGATCCCTCCTGTCAAAACGCTCTACCACTCTCCTGGTAAACTCGGCATATGTCGTCACTGTGGAATGCCCAAGTGTCGCCAATCCATGAAACCACCAATCCTGAGCCTCACCCTCTAAATGCAATGTAGCCATCTTAATGGCCTCCGTCTCCGACATCTGATTAAGCTGGAAATAGATGTCCAACTTCTCCACCCAGGACTTTGCCGTAGTCTTTGATGAACCATCAAACATAGGCAAATGGAATCTACTCGCCGCACGGTGGTCATCACGGTGGTATCCTCGCCCCTTATGCTGGTGCTGCTCCTGCTCAGGGGGTTTGAGGCCATATCTATACTGGAGATAGCGCTCAAAAGGGAGAGTATCCATGAATCCCTGGCCGTAGCCCTGCCATTCTGTATAAGCGGTTGTCCATTGAGCTGGACTCACCTCTCTCGGGGCTGTCGACCCCTCGTCCTCTACTAGGAAAGTAGGCATGGTGTGTCGTGTGGGTGCTGGATTGACCCTCTGTGCATCTCCCCGTACTCCTGTCTCTGTCTCTGCTGGTGAGAATGTGGGCATAGTGGAGCGCGGAGCTGCCACAATGGGAATAGCATCAGGTATGTGGCGAGACATCCCCGATCCTTCACCGACCTGAAAAACTCTAGGGGGTTCCCTCTGACTGATCTCTAGGGCTGAAAGCCTCTGTGACGTCTCCTGTAAGTGACGGAGGACCGCCTCTTTGAACCTCTCATCATCTGCCATTGGATTACGCTGTTCTGGGCCCTGCTCAGGCTGTTCTGTCTTAGAATCTGTCTCAGGTGGCTCCTGATCAAAGTCACTTCCCCCGAAAAGACTCTTCCGATAGATGTAGGGGTTATCCCCGGGCGTCATAGACTGCTAGCACCACAGGCTGAGCCAGATCTATGCTCTGATACCACTGTAATATCCCCAAAGGGAAATAACCAGTAATACACAGAAATATGCCAGACAGATATAGAAAATACAATGCTGAACCAGATCATAGAACAATTACACATAGAATGCCAGAAAACTGAGCCATTTTATTAATCTGAAAGTACATAGAGAGGAGTACAAGAAAATCAGAATGAGTGCACCTATCCTTGCCCTAGGCAAGTGGAGGCCCTCTCAGGAAAATAATGGCTACAACAAGGACAGCGTCCTAGCTGGCTGAAGACTGCTCTGAAGACTGAAGCTGGACTGCACTGGAACTATGAGCTGAAGACTAAAAGATAGCTGATATCAATACTCCAAACCCTCACCAAAGAAAACGCTGTCTCTGCTAGTGACAGCGCTGAAACATATGTAGTGCTGGTCACAAAACCCTCCAGATGAAAAGCTCAGCTCCTCAAGGCCAAAGACCCTGGAAAACGCTATCAAGCCCTGCTCACATGACCCTGCTCATCAGATCAGCGTCCTCCCAGATGGATCAGCGTCCTATATGCTCAGATCTGCTGGATCTGAAGCCTCCAATCCAGATCTGCGTCCTATCCCTCCGGATCTGTGTCCTCCTATATCAGATCTACTGCTATCTCTTCAGATCTATGCTAGATCTGCCAATATCTCCTCAGATCTGCAACCTCAAAGGCTGGATATGATGTTATCTCTTCAGATCTAGGCTGGATCTGCCAATATCTCCTCAGATTTGCAATCTACAGAACCAGATCTGCAAATATCTGCTCAGATCTACAATCTCCAAGGCTGGATCTATCAATATGCCTTCAGATCTGCGTCCTCCTCTTCCTGCTGGAACAGCGTCCTCACTCCAAGACTGATCTGCGTCCTTCCTTCCCTCTGGAACAGCGTCCTTCCTCCCAGATAGGAACTGCGTCCTTCCTCCTCCTGAAACAGTGTTTTACCTGCTAGATCTGCGCAGCCACAAGAGGGCTTCTTCCTCTCTGAATCTCCACCTGAAACTGCTACCAATTCCCACTGAAACTGAAGGATGAAACTCAGAAAATAACCTTACTAGGGCAGGCACTCGAAGTCCCCCGAAGCTAAGGGTGAAACCCGAAATAACCTTACCAGGGCAGGCACTCGAAGTCCCCCGAGGCTAAGGGTGAGATCTCCGACCGGAGACGCTCGGTTGCACTAAACAGTGCTGCAGACCGACTAAACAACCGGCGTGCTGAAGCAGACAGAAGTCTAGCTCTCAATATCAATATCAAATCAAGCATACCCAAATGAGGTGAGAACCCCACCTTTTATAATGCTAAACTCCCTCCAAAACCTTAACTGCGTCCTTCACTCTCCTTGGCCTGCGCAGTTAACCTTGGGTCAGCCTGATGCCTCCCCATCATACTCATGTGGACCCCAAGGCCCCCTCTCTAAGTTATAACGTCAATCAACTAGGAAAAGAACACTTTATTTATAAAGGTAGAGGTGAGGCTAAAATTAGAGGTGACCCCTCTTATTTCTCACTTTATTTATTATTTCTAGCTAAAGCGGCAAAATAAAGCAAAAATGAAATATTCCAATTAGCAAAGCTAATTAGGAATATTACAGTAGATCGTCTGATTAAAATAATCGACGACCAAGATTTCAAACTGAAGGGTTAATGCCACGGATATAAGTGGTAATGTAGAAAACTGGCAATGGTTTTCGCGCGGGCCTGAGAGTGGTAAGTGGAATTCACAAAAAAAATGTGATTCCACTCATAGCGTGCCACGTGGCAAAACAAAACTGCCCATATCACGCGATTTCTAACCATTAACTTTCGGACGCAAAAAAAAACGTGATATGCCTTTAAGCCATTGGATGTAGGGCGGGGAGATCTGACGGTGGGAATGACAGTGCGATGTGGGAAGATGCACGGGCAGTAAGGTGGGAAGAGTCAACGACGGTTTAAATTTTGACCGTTGGATCTACGGATCGGACGGTGGAGATTTAAAAGAGCAAGCGGGGGGAAAAGGGGCAAGTGAATGAGTGTGGAGAAGGAGAGTCGTCGGATCTGTAGGAATGGACGATGGAGATCAAATCGAGGATCGGTGGAACAGTGGAACAAAGAAAGGGGAAGGCAGAGTGCAATGAAATCTGGACTATCGGATCTGGCGGGATGAATGGCTAGGATTTAATCGCATCAAAGAAAAGGTAGGGGGCCGAAACTCCGTGGTTTTTTGATTTTGCGATTTTCAATTTAGCACAGGTCGTCGGATCTAATAATATCGACGGCGAAGATTGAATCTGAGGTCGAGCGGAGACCCATCACATCAAAAAATAGGAAGAAACAAAGGGAACCCAATAAAAAAAAGCTCCGATTGCGATTAGTGCCTAAGGGTTAACGCCTGGTTCTAGGCGCCTGGTTATATGCGGAGAAAAGGGCTAAGGGTTAAGCCGAAAGGGGCTTAAGCCCTAAAGTGTTAAAAGGGTAATTTTAGGCCAAAAACAGGGTTTTTTAAGCCAAATGAGAGGTTTCGGTAAATGAAAAGAGGCATATTTAAACCAAATAAAAGGTAGTATATGGTTTAAAAATGGGATTTTGATGAGATGGAGGGCTAATGAAGGGAATTTGGAGGAATTTTGAAAGGGGGAACAGTGATGAAAATGGAGATTTTATGGGGATTTCATAGGGCAAATGGAGGCCCTTTTGAGAGCATTTCCTTTACAAAACAGTGAGGCTTTCCAGTGGAAACAACATTGAAGATCTTCCAAAGGGCATAGGACACACAAAGGCTTCAAGGATGATATATTTTCAAGGAAAATGTCTCTCTTGAAGGCTTGGAAACCAAATTAGCCACCTGTTTGCTATGTCAAAAATTTATAGGTGGCTAACAGTGGCTCCACATGGGGATGGCATCTTCTTGAAGGTGTCAAGAATTTCATAAAATAATCTTTGAAAGTAGGCCAGATGCTTGATACTTGACCATCTTCCTTCTTTGATCAGCTGCTACAAACATGTAAGCATTATATCAGCAACAATACTTCCCCAAACAATCTAGCTACCCATCCTATTGTCCTAACATTTTTTCTTCCAGGTGCATTTAGACTTGCAGACCTTCTTCATCATTTTTTTTATTGAAAAAAAAAAAATCTAATCTAATTCTACCCTTATTCCTCCATGAGACCAGATTAGACAGTTGGCGTCATAGCTTCTCTACCTACTATAATATCTGTTAGGATTAAACTGTCTAGCAGATTTCTTTCTCTACATTCTAAGACAGAAATTTAAAAATAGTCAAACCAGGATTATACTGTCTGGTTTGCTATGGGTCCTTGGCATAAAGACAGTTGCACATGAACTGAACTTTGCAGGAAACTGAAACCAAAATTGTGAAGGCTTGCAATTGTGAAACTTTTAGAGCATCCTTCTTTCCCTTGTGACTTAGATTTTGAGCTTGTTAGAGTCATTTTCTTCTCCATTCCAGCTCTGGTTTTGAGTTTGTTAGAGCTGATTCTTCTTCTTTCTTTGTTGGTTCAGTTTTTGGGCATATTAGAACCAGCCTTTCACTTTCTTTGGCTCGGGTTTTGAGCTTATTTGAGCCATTATTTAGAAATTCACAGGTTCAAGTTTTGAGCTTGTCTGAACCTTTTCTTTTCTCTTTTTTTTTCTATTTTTCCCTTTTTTTTCCTTTTTTTTTAATTTTTAATTTTTATTTTTTTTAAACTGAACATAGAAATGGTAATTGCAATGAAGTGAAAACTTTAAACTCTGAACTTCAGCAGTAATAATGCTTGAGCATCCTGCCATTGACAGGACCCGCAAACAGATCTGTACCATCTAATTCTTGCAGAAAAATTGCATTTGGACCAATGGTGGATTGAATAACATAAGGGCCTTACCAAAAACTGTCAAATTTTACATGCTTACCCTTATCTTCTCTTCTAGAGTCCCACTTTAGCACCTTGTCTCCTATTTTGAAGTCACAAGCTTTTGTTCTCTTATCAAACAACTTTTTGATGTTCTCTTGCACTTTTTGAGCTCTGTTATAGACCTCTTCCCTTGTCTGCTGGAGATGTATTGTTTGATTGATCCTCCTTACCATGCTGTCTTCTTCTGACTTTATTTCTTGGACTAATTTTATCACTGGTACCCCTAGGCTAGTAGGGAACACTGCATCTGCTCCAGAAAAAAACTGGTATGGTGACATGCCAATGGATTTCTTCGTAGTCAATCTGTCTTCCCACAAAGCATGCACTAACTTGTTATGCCATGATTTTTTATTCTCTTCGAGAAACTTCTTGATGATGGTCACCAAAATTTTATTGTATGATTCTGCTAGCCCATTACCCTGAGGGTAATAAGCAGTAGAATGACCAAGTGCAATCTGATACCTGTGACAAAAATCAATCATCTTTTGGGAACCAAAAGCAGAAGCATTATCAGTAATAATATTCCTAGGGCAGCCGAATCTAGATAGGATATGGTCTTCAAGGAATTTTATGATGACAGAATCTATGGCATTCCTGGAAGGTATGGCCTCGATCCATTTTGTGAAATAGTATGTGGCTGTAAGAATCCATTTGTGTTGGGCAGATGAAGCAGGATGGATTTATCCTATGAAATCTAGGCCCCACTGTTGAAAAGGAGCTTCAACAGTGATTGGTTGTAATGGTAAAGGGAGGAGTTTTCTTTTGCCCTCAAATATTTGGCACTTATGGCAGGAAACTATCATTTTATGTACATCTTGGAAGAGTGTGGGCCAGTAAAAGCCAGCTTTAAGGGTTTTGTTGGCTGTGGTTTTCTAGTATAAATGGCCTCCACACTCTCCTTCATGGAACTCATGTTTGATCCTCTCTGCATCAACTTCAAGCAAACATTTAAGAAAAAAACCATTTGCATTTTTCCAATATAAAAATTCATTTAAAATGCAATAATTCCTAGATTTTAACTTTAAAAACCTTGCCTTTGTCTTTGATAAATCAGGAGGAGCATTGAGATTTGTAAGTACATACAAGATGTCAGCATACCAAGGCGAGTTTTGAAATTTTTCTTCAACAGTAGGAGCAGGCAGTCCTCATGTTCATCCAAGGCATCTACCATGTTTATGTCAAGGGCTTGCAAGTTGGATTCAGCCATTAATTGTGCCAAGCCTTGACCCTTGATGAGTTTTTTGGGTTTGATCTCCAAATCATACTCTATTATCAATGCAATCTATTTGCCCCTCTTTCCATTTGGATCTTGGGACAAAATGCATTTTACCACTATATTAGGCACATAAGAAATGATGTGAGAATGCAGAATATACACCCTGAAATCTTTTAAGGCCTTTACTGGAGCATAGGCCTTTTTTTCCATTATATTATATTTCAAGGGAGCATCTCTTAGTGCCTTGCTAAAGAAAGCAATTGGTTGCTCATGTCCTTCTGGGTTTTTCTGCAACAAGATAGCAGCCACTGTATGCTCTGATGCAAAGGAGAATATAAGGAAATCCTTTGTGAAATCTAGGCTGATTAGAACCAGTGCTCAGGTAAAGGCAAGTTTTACCAGTTCAAAGTATTTTTTGGCCTCTAGAGTCCATTTAACTCCTACTTCTTTCTCAAGCATGTTTGTCATATTTCTCAGGAGTTCTGCTTAGTTGGGAATAAACCTCCTCAAGAATTTAATTTTCCCAATAAAGGACTGTAACTCTTTTATGTTTCTTGGGTGGCTAATTTGCAGTATTCCCTCAACTCTTTTTGGGTCTTTTTTAATCCCCTTTTCTGATATGATATGGCCAATAAGCTTACCTTCTTGGAGGCCAAATACTATCTTTTCGGGATTTAAAGGTAGCCCAAACCACCTGCACTTTTAAAAGACCTTTCTTATATGCTTAAGGTGCTCTTCATCAGTTTTTGAATAAATTGTTATGTCATCGAGATAAATTACAATGAAGTGCCCTATTTCCTCTGAAAATGTGATGTCCATAGCTCTTTGGAAGGTTGCACCGGTGTTCATTAGTCCAAAGGGAATTTTCACATACATGAAAGTGCCCCATGGAGTGGTGAAAGATGTTTTTAGTTGATCTTCTGGGAGTATTAATACCTGGTTATACCCTGAAAAACCATCTAACAAAGAAATCCTCTTTGCACCAGCTACCCTTTGTAGGATGTGCTCCATTTTGGGTAAAGGGAAATTTTCCTTTATGGAGGCTCTGTTAAGGTTTCTAAAATCAATGCACAGTCTGATTTCCCCTATCTTTTTCCTTACGGCCACTAATTTAGATACACAATTAGGAAACCTCACAGGCACTATGATTCCTGCCTCATACATTTTCTTGATTTCCTTTTCCACTAGAGGCAGTCGTACTGGGTTAATTCTACGCAGCTTTTGCCTAAAGGGTTTTTTATTTTCTTTCAATGGGATTTTATGTTGGATAATATCTGTCATGGGCTTTTAAGTCCTCATAGCTCCAAGAAAACACATCAACAAACTCTTTGAATAAATCAATGTATTTATTTTTGATGTGTGCTGGCAAAGTTTTGGCCAATTTAATCATCTTAGGCTTATATTTGCTGCCTATATTGCATTCTTCAACATCTGATTCAGTGTGTTCTATAGTGGGTTTCTTTGCCACATCATTAAAATAAAAAAGGTCCTCTAGGGGTGCTAGTCCTCTAGGTATGCTTTTGTCTTTGGACTGTAGCACCTCTATGTCTTCTTTTTCTGCGTTTATGTATTCTTTTGATTGATTTTCGAATTCTTTGGTTAACATGTTTATTTCTACAGTGTGGGATGGTTTTTCTTCATTAGGGGGCTCTTTATATGAACAATATTCATTGGATTTAGAGTCTGAATTGGGTATTTCAAACTCATTCCTGCAAAGCAAGAAATCCTCTATCTATTTGTCTCCCTCAAAGACCTGCCAATATTTCTCATTATCTGGCACTGAAGGTCTGTATTTTGTTTGAATAATGATTTGTTTTTCAGTAGGTGATTTCTGATATGAACTAGCAGCGCAGGCCTATCCATTGGCAATAATGTTTTGAATCCTAGGGACAAATACAAGCTCATACTATACAAATGTTTTCAACAGATCCATAGCATCATTCATATATGCCCTTAATCTAGGATGCTTTGCAGTGTACTCTCTGTTGATTTGTTTGATGACTAATTCTGAATCTCCTTGAACAACTATTCTCTTAGCTCCTAGTTTTTTCAATAAAAGCAATCCTAAGAGAAGAGCTTCGTACTCTGCAATGTTTTTTGTGCACTTAAAGTCTATTTTAAAATCATGGCTCTCAGCATAGTTATTTTTAGAATTGTGCAACCATACCCCAGCTCCTGCATTCTTTCTAGTGAAATATCCATCAAAGTTAATTTTCCATAAGGGGTTGTTTGCAGAATTGTTATTAGTTTCATCCCTAATGCTATGTTCACCACTGTGTAGTGTTATGTTTTGTTCTTTGGGACTTTCATGGAGTTCAGAGTGATAGTAATTTGTTGTTTGCAATCTTGGTTTTGTTCACTCTGATTTTTTGATTCAACACACTATTCAAGGGTTCCTCTCTTGTTTTCCTCTATTTCTAGAGTTTCCATTATGTTCGAATTTGTGGCTTCTACTCTGTTATTTAAATCTATGTTTCCTAGCTCTTGTTCATCGGTAAACTCATCATTGTAAAGGATAAAGGAATCCATATCTATATGGACAGAGTAAAGAGGGGAATTTTCAAGTTTCTCTGGGCTACTAACCATAAATTTGATGTGTGCCTCGCTATACAATATTCTAAGCTGGCTAAAGATAGGGATAGTGGCATATGTCATGTCCATCTACATTGTACCTTGCAGCTTGGCACCCCATGATCTTGAAAACAACATGCCATACTTAGGAGGTACATCTTCCACTACAACATCCATAACCATGCACTTGGCTGGGATTTGTGTCAAATTCACACAAAGATCTTTGATTAGGCCAAGGCACTTCACTCTGCTAGAGTCAAAGGAATATAAGTCCTTATAAGGTCTGGTTATTTCTAGGCCTAACTTTTTCATTATCACTTTGGGAATTAGGTTATGTGAAGCCCTTGAGTCATGCATAGCATTATGCAGGATTTTTTCATGAATATTGAGGCTGATGTAAAAAGGAGGTACTACCCCTTCCTGAAATTTCCCTTCAATTTTTGGGCCAAACAAGAGAGCAGATTGATCATAATTTAAATTGATAGTGTCACTGTTTTCTCCTAATTTTAAATCTTTCAAAATTTGACCTTTATATACATCCTGAGTAGCTAACTCAGTGAGAGGAATAGAAATTTTGATTTTGGCTATCTCACTTTCCAAATTGAAAGGAGACTGAATTTTTGAAAGGTTCAATTATGTTTTACTGGCCACTATTTTATTGGTAGAATCAGCTTGCTGAT
Source organism: Pinus albicaulis (assembly GCA_034641835.2). NCBI lineage: Eukaryota > Viridiplantae > Streptophyta > Pinopsida > Pinales > Pinaceae > Pinus > Pinus albicaulis. The sequence continues at coordinate 19,701 of JAXQQM020089901.1, read as the reverse complement.
TCTCACTATGTACAATGTTTGAAGCTGTTTTATCAGAAGCATTAGCTGCAATGCTAGTGCTGCAAGTTTCTTGGCTTGGTTTGTCATTAGTTTGGATGTCTTTTTCTTTGTTTTTTCCAGAACTCTCAGCTGCTGATTTGTTACTTTCAGCAGTCACTTTAGGAGTCTTCTCAGGTCTTTTCTTGATGGTGATTGTTGAGCCCCAAGATTGTGCTTTATTTCATCTTACTTTACCTCATTTTCCTTTTTCCATTTTTTATCCCAGGCCCAATTGATTAATGAAATTAGTTAAAATTACTTTTATAATGATTAACATGGCTAACTTGCTAAGTTTTGTGATTTTGTCATTGTAATGCATTTTGACCGAAACTAGCTGCAGAATGCAGACATTCTGTAGCTAACCAACAATTCTGTAGTTGTCTTCACGTTCAAGCATGTTCCAAGTGTCCTCTCAGGAAAATCCACACATGGGTATATTCCACATCATGTCCTCATCATTCGTTGCTCACCATGAAGAATCAATCGAATTCTGGACGTGGTTTTGGTACGTGGGAACTCATTCAAGGAGGCAGACTTCTAATAGGACTGTCCTAGTCCAGATGTCCTTTGTCCCTTTACGCTTCCATCTTTAGAGTCCTAGTACGATTTTGATAATGAAAGACAATGATCCCCATATTGTTGCAAGTTCTATTATGTAGATTTGTTATAAAAGCACTCGGGAAACCGAGAGACAAGCTCTAGATTTTGCTTCGATTTCATGGATTTACTGCTATATTTCTGAAGACCGAGAATACTCTGTTTCAAGTTATTTTCCTTTAATAAAGAAGACAACATTTCTTTGAACGCGTTGAGTTGATTTTGAGTTAGATTCCGTCTGGTGGTAGAGGGCCCCTGCCTCCTGCATGGCTTTACTTTCGTAATTTAGATAAGTATCTTAGTTGTTTTCACATTTTTTTGAAGTTTGAGTTCATAGTTAATTTCATTAGCCACTATAGCTATACTTGTTCTAAGAAACTCTTCCAAAAGATCATGATAATGAATGGGAAATGGTTGTAGTGTTGTAGGATTTATTTGTAATTTATTTTGTTCATTATCACAGTTGAACTTATGCTAAGCAAACTCTTCCAAAAAATCCTTATGATGTCTAAGGCATGACTGTGATACTGAAAGTTTCAGTTGTTTGTTTATACTAAGTAGCATAGCTGATCTTACTGTTAAAATTCTCTTCCAAAATATCATAATAATGGGTGGGAGATAGTTGTGATGTCTTAGTTTTTAAATTGCTTTCAGTCTTTATGTTTGCATTTGCACTGAATTGTACAGCCAGGATTGTTCTAACAAGCTCTTCCAAAATACCATTCACGATGGACAAAATAGGCTGTAGAATCCCATAGATTAATTTCATGATAACTTAGTTAGGGTACTCCGGAGTCAAATTGCATTCAATTCATGCTCTGTTATTTTGCTTTAAGTTTGATAATGGCTTGTTAGTTCAGCACTGTTTATTGTAGACTAGTGACATCTTAGTTCAGTTTTATCTTAGCTCATTGTATTTACATTCCACATTTAGTTGTCATCCATTGCATATTAGATTACATTAGTTGTTAAACTTAAACAATACGGCCTTCATTATTTACAAAACATCTTTTGTTCCAAATCTATAATTGACTCATAACCATCTGAACAGAAGACAGTATCATCCCAAGGCCTGAAGTACTTTTGTAACTTCTTGACCACTTCATAAACAAAGCCTTTCCTCAAAATACTACTTTAAAAAGAAATCTATAACTTTTGAGTAATGTTTAGTGATGTTAAACTAAGCTGCAGAATAGAATTAGGAGCTAGTCTTAGAGTAGAGATCTTATGATGTTACCAATGTTTTTCTCCAAATATGTTTCAACAAATCTTTAATCATGGATAAAATGTTGTATCATTATAAGCTGATTGTTTAATTGTTTAGTTAGGAGAATTTGTATACTTAACTGACCATTTCTCAAGCTCTTCCAAAATACCTTTAATGAAAGAATTGGACAAGTTAAGTTTATGTTTTGATTCATTTTCTTGAAGTCATTATCAAGCTTTGTATTCTGCTTAGTCATAGTTTAGGTTTGATTCTGTTTCAGTATTTGCATTTTCATTTGTCATTTTTCATCAATAAATTAGGCTTCACTCTGTTTTTAAGCAGTAGCTTCCTTCCACTAGCATTTAGTTCTTTTCCTTGTGAACATAAAACCATCAAAAGACCAAAAAAATCATAAAACACTAAACACAATGCATTAAGAAACAAACACTTAGGCACATACAATGCACTTCACTTCAGCAGTTTACCAACCCTGGTTGACAATTAAATGAACTCAATTTAGGAGACTAGGTTGAGCACAAACATTTTGGCACCATTGCCGAGGAAGTGAAAACTAGGTAACCTTTGTTTCTTAATTCCCAAAAACAATTATATGCGTAGAGAGAGAGACTCAAGGGGTAGATTCATAAGCAGCAGAAATAGAAATTTGATTCCTAGAACACCACTTGTTTCACCTAGACCAAGAGCTAGTACACCTTCAACTCAGACCCACATTCCATCCTTTACTGATCCTGGACTTCTAGAAGACCTAAGATTAGATATTCCATTAGAGAAACCTTCCACTTCATCCACTGAACCTGCCTTAGAAGAAGATCCAAAGACTCCTGTTAGGGACACAAACTTTTCCACTTCCACGGGAGAATCAACCATGGCAGAAGAAGGGGGAGGAGGAGTCTTTAATGGAGAACACACATTATTTGGAGGTAGAGGTAGAGGTAGAGGAGAAGGAGGTAGAGGTGCAGATGGAGGAAGAGGTAGAAGAGAAATAGGAAACTCTTTTGGGTTCCCTATAATTGATGAAGAAACCAATACAACCATGAAAAAAATTTCACCCTTTGTCCTTCCAAACTTCTATGGACTTAAAACTGAAGATCCTGAAACCTTCCTATTTGAATTTGAAATCCTGTGTAGAACTTATGACTACTTACAAGATGCTCAAAAACTTAAACTATTTCCTTCAACATTGAAAGGAACAACATTGAAGTGGTTTATGAGTTTGATCAACAGTTCTATTAGGACATGGGAAGACATGAAACAAGCATTTCTAGAGAGGTATTTGGATTATTGTATGCCGATCAATCATAAGGAAGAAGTGTTTAAGATGTTACAAAAAGAAGATGAAAACTTGGAAGATTTGTTGGAGAGTTTTCATTACAACATCAAAAGAGAAAAAATGGAAAACTTAGATCAAGACACCTTAAAAGCTCTTTTGTTGAAAACAATTAGGGATGAATGGTTGGATATTCTTAACATGATGGGAAAAGGGGATATATCACAGCTCACATTACCTGAAATATCTGAGTTATGTATCAACCTTTCAAGAGGAAAATCTAAAACTGTCAAAGGTCCAAGAGATCCTGCTCTTGCAAGGGCAAGTAAGTCTGCTTCTGGGACAGTAAGTAGATCAGAAATAGGTCACATGCTTGATGATTTTAAATCTGACATCTTAGGGAGTCTTAGTGAACAAATATACACCCTCAAGATACAAAACAAGCAAAAGGCTGAATCTGATGCCTTGGCAATCTTTTGTCCCAAATGTAGGAAGAAACATGCCTTGAGAGAGTGTCCTCTAGATGTAAAAGTTGTAGAAACCTGTGTTATTTGTTCTGAGAAACATGAGACCAAGAATTTTCCTTCTCTTCCTGGTCTCAAGGCTGTTTTTCAAGAGGAAACTCCTACAGACTCCACAGAATCTCTTAACTTTGTATCTAGAAGACCTTGGCAGGGACCTCAGACACAAGGATTCCATGATCAAATGTATAATCAACATCTACCTTGGAATTCTTGGCAGCAACCTTGGCCCCAATTTCAAAATCAATCTCAAGCTTGGGCACAAGGATCACAAAATCCCTATGGGAGATACTCTCAGTACTATCAGTATCCACCATCCTATCCACCATACCCACATTTTTATCCTCAAATTTGGATGTAAAATTTGTAGATACCTGTGTCATTTGTTCTAAAAAACATGAGACCAAGAATTGTCCTTCCCTTCCTGGTCTCAAAGCTGTCTTTCAAGAGAAAACTCCTACAGATTCCACAGAATCTCTCAATTTTGTCTCTAGAAGGCCTTGGCAAGGACCTCAAACACAATGATTCCATGATCAAATGTATAACCAACCTCCACCTTGGAATTCTTGGCAGCAACCTTGGCCTCAATTTCAAAATCAATCTCAAGCTTGGGCACAAGGAGCACAAAATCCCTATGGAAGATACTCTCAGTACTATCAGTATCCACCATCTTATCCACCATACCCACATTTTTATCCTCAAAATCCTCAACAAAATTTTCAACAAAATCCTCAACAACATCATCAGAACCTACCACATCAAAATCAACCACTTCCATTACCATTCCCTCAAAAATAAAATCAGTTGCCTGCTCAACCCATACCAAACCCCAATAATAAAAATCCTCATAACACATACATGATAGAAGGCCAACAGTTTCCAACTTATTTAATTACTCCTTTAGACCTTAGTGATGTTCAACTTAGGTCTGGAAGAATACTTGAAAAGAGGAAACCTTCTGTGATCATACAAGAACAAGATAACTCTGAGGAAGACTCTCTACGGGTGAATAAAAGTCTTGGAGAAGATACATCTTTTCAATACCCAAACACTGAAAAATTAAAGCAAAAAGATCCAATAATTTCAACTCCTGTATTAGAGCAGCCATCCACATCTACTTCTATACCCCCCTTTCCAGAAAGATTACAAATTGATAGAGGTGTAGAAAAACAAATTATGGTGCCTAATTATGATTTCCTAGATGAGCTGAGAAATGTTTGCATTAAAATTCCATTATTACAAGCCATCAAGGAAATTCCAATTTTAGCCAAAACAATAAAAGAGTTGAGCATGAAGAAAACAAGAAAAAGAATAAGAGAAACAAAGAAAATTCAACTGGCAGGAAAAATAGCAGACATTATGATGGGTAAGATTGCTATTCCAAAGTATCTTGACCCAGGAAATCCAGTTGTCAAAATTCACATCAATGGAATTGAAATCCAAAACAAACTCATTGATTTAGGAGCAGCAATCAATATCATGAGTAGACAAATCATGGATAAACTGAAACTTCCTAATCTTCTCTTTACACCCACACTATTACAATTAGCAGATAGATCTGTGATCAAACCAGATGGGGTAATAGAAGACATTCCAGTGTCCCTAGATTCTTGGGAGTACCTTGTGGATTTCATGATCCTAACTCCTAAGAATAATCTAGGAGGCCATCCTGTTATATTAGGAAGACCTTGGTTGGCTACAGCTGATGCTTTTATTAGTTGTAGATCTAGTGATATGTATATCTCTGATGGTAGTTCAACTAAGAAATTCACTTTATATCCTCCAGCTAGGACAATTACAGATTTAGATGACACTCAATGGATAGAGGATGAAGAAGATTTACAACCTCTCTTCACAATTTCAGAAATTAGTGAAGACAATCAAATTCTGAATACTCTAGAAAACTTTGAATCCTCTCCAGAATACAAACATGAATCATTTCAAGAGGGATCCAATATTGAGTTTTTGTCATCAAGGCAGATGTCTCTTCATTCTATGGATAAATTTGGCAGCTCTACAAGTGAGATATTTCCAGTAAAAACTTTGAATATAAACAAGAACCTAGAAAAATCTCAACAAAAGGAGTTAGTCAAAGTATTACAGAGACATTCTTCTGCATATGCTTGGGAATACACTGACATGAAAGGGATAAGCCCCAAGACTTGCACTCATCACATCTATATAGAGGAAAATTGCAAACCAATAAGACAACCTCAAAGACGGATGAATCCAAATCTTAGGGAAATTGTTAAAGAAGAATTGCAAAAACTGTTAAATGTCAACTTCATCTATCCCATTTCAGATAGTCAGTGGGTTTATCCTTTGGTAATTGTGCCAAATAAAAATGGTAAATGGAGGGTATGTGTTGACTACCAGGAACTAAACAAAGCTACTCTTAAAGACCATTTTCCCTTACCTTTCATAGATCAAGTGTTAGATACATTAGCTGGCAAAAAGTACTTCTCATTCCTAGATGGGTTTAGTGGTTACAATCAAATACAAGTAGCACTTGAAGATCAAGACAAAACCACATTTACCTGTCCTTGGGGTACCTATGCTTACCAAGTATTGCCATTTGGATTATGCAATGCACCTGCAACATTCCAAAGGGCAGTATTAGGAATTTTTTCAGATCTAATACATGATTGTGTAGAGGTATACATGGATGATTTCACAGTTTATGGAAATACATTTGATGAAACTTTAGCAAACTTGGAAAAAGTTTTAAAGAGATGTCAGGAAGAAAATCTTTCACTTAGTCATGAGAAATGTTTCATGATGTTTACTGAAGGTATTGTTTTGGGGCATCACATTTCAAGGGATGAGATTAGAGTTGATGCGTCAAAATTTGAAGTCATCTCTAACTTATCTATTCCAGGTTGTCAAAAAGATGTTAGGAGTTTTCTAGGATTTACAGGATATTATCGGAGGTTTATAGAAAACTTCACCAAGATAGCATCTCCACTCTTCAAATTACTTACCAAAGACTGTGAATTCAAGTGGAATTCTGATTGCCAGTTAGCCTTTGAGACCCTGAAAACCAAAATTTCTGAAGCACCTATTTTAAGGGGACCTAACTGGAAGTTACCTTTTCATATCTCAATAGATGCTTCTGATACGGCTCTAGGAGCAGTATTGGGACAGAAAGACCTGATTCCTTACGCCATCTACTATACGAGTAAAAAATTGACTCCTACAGAGTTAAACTATACTGTAACTGAAAAAGAGTTTTTAGTTGTTGTTCATGCCATAAAAAAATTCAGACACTATATAACAGGCTATGAAACTTTTGTTCACACTGATCATTCTGCAATTAGATACTTAATGAACAAATCAATTACTAATGGCAGAGTCATAAGATGGTTAGTGCTTTTACAAGAATTCAACATTACCATTCTAGATAGGCCTGGAAAACAAAACACAGTAGCTGATTTCCTATCTAGACTCCAAAACATCAAAGATGACACTCCAGTTGAAGATCAATTTCTTGATGAATATATTTTTGCAATTTCTACTCAAACTCCTTGGTTTGCTGACATTGCTAATTATTTAGTTTCAGGAAAATTTCCTTCAATAATGAATGCAAGAGAAAAAAGAAAAATCATTTATGACAGTGCGAAATATTCATGGGTTGCTAATGAGTTGTACAAGACAGGTCCAGATTTGATCATTAGAAGATGTGTTCGGGAAGATGAGATGCCTGAGATTCTCAAAGCATGTCATGATGAACCTTGTGGCAGACACTTTGCTGATAAGAGGACAGCCTATAAGATCCTTAATTTAGGATATTATTGGCCATCCTTATTTAAAGATGCTAAAGAGTATGTCAAAAGGTGTGACAGTTGCCAAAGGGTAGGGAAACCTTCTCCTTCAGGTGAGATGCCATTACAACCTCAGGTACACATTGAACCTTTTGAAAATTGGGCTTTGGATTTTGTAGGACCTATTAGTCCTCCATCAAAACAAAAGAAATATATATTAGTTTGCACTGATTATGTTACTAAATGGGTAGAAGCTAAACCATTACTTGTTGCTAATGAATCATCTGTAGTTACTTTTCTTTTTGAGGATATTTTTACTCGTTTTGGTGTCCCAAGGGAAATTGTTACAAATCAAGGAGCTCAATTTACATCAAGGCTAGTGGAACAAATGATGGAGAGGTACAAAATCAGGCATAGAAAATATACTCCTTATCATCCACAAATGAACCTTGTGGCGGACACTTTGATAATAAGAGGACAACCTATAAAATCCTTAATTTAGGATATTATTGGCCATCCTTGTTTAAAGATGCTAAAGAGTATGTCAAAAGGTGTGACAGTTGCCAAAGGGTAGGGAAACCTTCTCCTTCAGGTGAGATGCCATTACAACCTTGGGTACATATTGAACCTTTTGAAAAATGGGCTTTGGATTTTGTAGGACCTATTAGTCCTCCATCAAGACAAAAGAGATATATATTAGTTTGCACTGATTATGTTACCAAATGGGTAGAGGCCAAGCCATTACTTTTGCTAATGAAGCATCTGTAGTTAATTTTCTTTTTGAGGATATTTTTACTCGTTTTGGTGTCCCAAGGGAAATTGTTACAGATCAAGGAGCTCAATTTACATCAAGGCTAGTGGAGCAAATGATGGAGAGGTACAAAATCAGGCATAGAAAATCTACTCCTTATCATCCACAAGCAAATGATCAAGTGGAATCTACTAATAAGGTCATTGAAGGAATCCTAACAAAGACTGTTCATTTACATAGAAGAGATTGGGTAGATAGGCTTCCTGAAGCCTTGTGGGCCTATAGAACTACATGGAGAAACACAACATGCCATACTCCTTATGAACTTGTTTATGGAAAGTAATTTTTGTTTCCCATAGAGTTCCAGATTCAAACTTTCAAAATGACAGTTCAGCTAGGACTTGTTTTAATGGAGGCACAAAAGCATAGATTGGAGCAGATTAATGAATTGGATGAGATCAGACAAGATGCAGTTCAGAAAACAAGTCTAGTCCAACAGCAAAGGACTAGATGGCATGATAAGTACATCAAAGAGAAGAAATTCAAAGAAGGTGACTGGGCTCTCTTGTTTGATTCAAAATTCAAGGATTTTCAAGGTAAATTTCAAACACATTGGCTAGGGCCATATTAAATTGTTGAAATTTTTGACAATGGAGCAGTAAAAATCAGGACAATAGATGAAGAAGAGGTCACTTTTCTTGTGAATGGTCATAGATTGAAGCTGTATCACAAACCACTCTCAAGAGAAGAATTTGTCAAGAAGTTCCAGGAACACAATGATGTGAAGTTAAGGAAGAAGAATCTTTCTTCTTCATCAACTTGATTAAATTTTCTGAAGCATTTCTTTGAAAAAAAAAGGGTATAAACATGAAAACCAATCATTGATTGGCATATTTATACAGAAAAGATAGGGTGAAAATCAGAGTCTTTATGACACTCTAACTTTTCCATTTTGTTTTTGCAAGCAGCTGTTACAAAATCATAAGTTCAGATCCATTGCACTTATGATCCATCTCATTTCATTTCATTTCATTTACTTATCCATCCATACTCCATTTCATTCATTCATTCATACCTCACTTGATTCCATATTTCATTCATCTCATTCCATACTTCATCCACCTCATTTCCATATCAAAATTTAAAGTTTTATGTTTTTCTGCAAATTATTAACACATGTCATGGATTGCAGGCCATTTCTTATATTCTTCCACTCCATTTCATAAATTGAATCCATCCCATTCCATCATTCACTTCATACATATTTCATTATACCATGTTTCATCACCTATCTTCACTCATTCCATAAAATATTCTATGTATATTCCAAACCACTCCATTCCATGATTAAAATTCTCTACAGGTACATTCTGCAGCTAAACAGATATTCTGCAGCTAATCAGACTTTCCGCAGCCAGACAGTCATTCTGCAGCTACAGATCCTGAAGGCACTGATCAACAAACATTTGAATTGCAACAAGATGATCCAGTATATCCATGAACAAGAAGAATCAAGAAGGATTATGAAGACTCTTCCAGAGGAGAACAAAGTATACAAAGACCACAAAAAGCAAATGAAAAGAAAAGGTAAAAAGTTCTGGTTATAATGGCATTTCATGAAAACTTTAGTATAGTCTAGTTATGAATCATTCGAAAAGTTGTTTTGATTATTTTTATTGAACATGCCAAATATACCCTCCGCAAAACTTTGGATAAAAATATTTCATTTCAAATTCTATACTCGATCATCATTTAAGCGGTTAAAAGGCTGAAGTGTTTGATTTCCTCACGTCACCCAGCCAAATCATTTAATGATGATTTTTGAATCCGTTGTAAAAAATATCCGCAGTCTTTTCACTCATTGATTTGTTTTCTTCACCTCACTTCATTAACTCATTCCGTAACTACTTCCTATCACTCCATTCCGTAGCCAGCCCTTCATCATTTCATTCCGCAAAACAGAGATATCTCTATCACCGTGAGCAGAGGTATATCAGTTTGAAATATTTAACCACTATCACCGTGAGTAGAGGTATATCAGTTTGAAATATCAAACCACAATCACCGTGAGCAGAGATTGAACCACTATCACCGTAAGCAGAGATTGAACCACTATCACCGTGAAGCAGAGGTATATCAGTGTGGAATTTGAAGCCATTGTCACCGAGAAGCAGAGATATATCAGTTTGAAGATTGAAGCACTATCTCCGTGAACCAGAGGTATATCAGTTTGAAGATTGAAGCACTATCTCCGTGAACCAGAGGTATATCAGTTTGAAGGTTGAAGTCATTGTTTCCGTAAGAAGAAAGAGTACTAATCTGAAGATTGAAGAAGAAATTATGGGCCTCATTGTAAGAACTGAACCAGTGGGCACAAAATACCTGGAAGGATACCCTCAAAGCAGAGAAATGTTGCAACAAGTAGGATGGCTACAATTTCTTGAGAAATTTAATGGCTTCCACAAAGAAGTCACTAAAAAATTTGCAAGGTCATTCACAGGAGCCGAGGTTGAAGTTGGAGATGTTAAATTCACTGTCACAGAGGTTTTTATTGCAGAAGCAACAGGATTGCTTAGACATGGAGAAATATGGTTTAAAAACAGAGAATTTCATAATGAATCATGGAAGCAAATCCTAAAATCACCAGGTATGGATGTCATTGTGTTTAAAAAGGGAATTCCAAGTTCTGCATTAAAAAATAAATGGAGAAACATATTGCTTATTCTACAAAACATTATCACTTGTGAAGGTAGATATGGCACATTTTATGTTTACCATATTAGATTGATCATGCACTTTCTGGGGGAAGAGCTAAATTTGCCTTATTTCTTGCTTCAAAGTTTGAAAAAAATGGCTTCTAGTGTTCAAAGAAGAGTCCAATTCTTAGAGACAACTCTATACCATCATGGCATGGTTAAGATTTTAATTGAACACCATTTAGCCAAAACAAAAGACACTTGGGATAATTTCTTGGTAAGAAATCACTTTGAGGAGCCAAAAGAGCCTTCACCTGAACATCAGCCTACAAGGAGAAGCAGAAAAAGGAGAACTTCTAAAATTGAAACGGATAAACCAATTCAAGATAGCAGTGAAGAGATAATCTTTGATAAGTTGACCCAAATTAAGAGACAGCTTAAAGAAGAAAGGATAATCAAAAAATTTACCACAGAAAAAGGAGAGGGATCATCCCAGCCAAGAAGAAGCCATAGACTCAAAGGGAAACTAAGGAAAACACAGACCAAACAAACAGGGGTGATAAACATAGAAGATGAGGAAACATCTATTGAAGAAGATGTTGAAGAGGATTTTAATGAGGAAGCCCCAGAAATTGACCCTGCACAGCAAGAAGTTTATGACTATGTTGAAACATTGGAAAGGAAAGCTTCAGAGAGCAGAGATAGAACACCTAGTCCTCCACTGTCTGAAATAGACGTGTTAAGAAGAGATAGGTATGAGTTGGAAGTACTTAATAGACATATCAGAATTGAGAATGATATTCTCAAGGAACAAGTCAAACTCAAAACCAGTATGAACTCAACCTTATCTCTACAAATGGACAAAGTGGAAAAGGCTAATGAAAAGTTGAAAAATAGGAACAAGAAACTAATCAGGGCAGTTACCAATCTAAGATTCAAACTAGTCATCCGAAAGCCCAGAAGACCTTTAATCTCCAGGCAAAGAAGAAGAAGAGGGTTAGATGTTCTTGCAGAAGTCTCTGAATTTATGGAATAAGTTGCATGAGGACATGCAAGAAGTCAGTAGTGGGGGTATGTTGAGTCCCAATATTTTGCTTTCTTTCATCTTACTTTACCTCATTTTCCTTCGTCCATTGTTATCCCAGGCCTAATTGATTAATGAAATTAGTTAAAATTACTTTTAGAATGATTAACATGGCTAACTTGCTAAGTTTTGTGATTTTGTCATTGTAATCCATTTTGACCGAAACTAGCTGCAGAATGCAGACATTCCGTAGCTAACCAACAATTCTACAGCTATCTTCACGTTCAAGTATGTTCCAGGTGTTCTCTCAAGAAAAGCCACACATGGGCATATTCCACGTCATGTCCTCATCGTTCATTGCTCACCATGAAGAATGAACCAAATTCTGGACGTGGTTTTGTTACATGGGAACTCATTTAAAGAGGCAGACTTCTAATAGGACTGTCCTAGTCCAGATGTCCTTTGTTCCTTTATGCTGCCATCTTTAGAGTCCTACTATGATTTTGATAAGGAAAGACAATGATCCCCGTATTGTTGCAAGTTCTGATATGTAGATTTTTTATAAAAGCACTCGGGAAACCGAGAGGCTAGCTCTAGATTTTGCTTAGATTTTATGTTATATTTCTGAAGACAAAGAATACTCTGTTTCAAGTTATTTTCTGTTAATGAAGAAGACAACATTGCTTTAAACGCATTGAGTTGATTTTGAGCTAGATTCCGTCTGGTGGTAGAGGGCCCCTGCCTCCTGCACGGATTTACTTTCGTAATTTAGATAAGTATCTTAGTTATTTTCATGTTTTTGAAGTTTGAATTCATAGTTAATTTCATTAGCCACTATAGCTATACTTGTTCTATGAAACTCTTCCAAAAGAAGAAACTCTTCCAAAAGATCATGATAATGAATAGGAAATGGGTGTAGTGTTGTAGGATTTATTTATAATTTCTTTTGTTCATTATCACAGTTGAACTTATACTAAACAAACTCTTCCAAAAAATCCTTATGATGTCTAAGGCATGACTGTGATACTGAATGTTTCAGTTGTTTGTTTGCACTGAGTAGCATAGTTGATCTTACCCTTAAAACGGTCTTCCAAAATATCATAATGATGGGTAGGAGATAGCTGTGATATCTTAGTTTTTAAATTTCTTTCAGTCTTTATGTTTGCATTTGCACTGAATAGTATAGTCAAGATTTTTCTAGCAAGCTCTTCCAAAATACCATTCATGATGGACAAAATAGGCTGTATAATCCCATAGATTAATTGCATGATAACTTAGTTAGGGTACTCTGGAGTCAAATTGCATTTAATTCATGCTCTGTTATTTTGTTTTAAGTTTGATAATGGCTTGTTAGTTTAGCACTGTTTATTGTAGACTAGTGACATCTTAGTTTAATTTTAGCTTAGCTCATTGTATTCATACTCTTAGTTTTAGCCCAACTCACTGCATTCACATTCCAAGATTAGTTGTCATCCATTGTATATTAAATCATATTAGTTGTTAAATTCGATACCACAGGCTTAATTATTTACAAAACCTCTTTTGTTCCAAATCTATAATTGACTCATAATCATCTGGACAGAAGACAGTATCATCCCAAGGCCTGAAGTACTTTTGCAACTTCTTTACCATCTCACAAACAAACATTTCCTCAAAAGACTATTCTAAAAATCTATAACCTTTGATTAAAGTTTAGTGATGTCAAATTAAGTTGCAAAATAGAATTAGGTGCTAGTCTTAGAGTAGAGATCTTATGATGTTACTGATATTCTTCTCCAATTATGCTTAAACAAATCTTTAATCGTGGATAAGATGTTATATCATTATAAGCTGATTGCTTAAATTGTTTAGTTAGGAGAATTTGTATACTTAGCTACCACTTCTCAAGCTCTTCCAAAATACCTTTAACGAAAGAATTGGACAAGTTAAGTTTATCTTTTGATTCATTTTCTTGAAGTCATTATCAAGCTTTGTATTCTGCTTAGTCATAGTTTAGGGTTGATTCTGTTTCAATATTTGCATTTGCATTTGTCATTTATCATCAAAAAATTAGTATTCACTCTGCTTTTAACTAGTAGCTTCCTTCCATCAGCATTCAATTCTTTTCCTTATGAACATAAAACCATCAAAAGACCAAAAACATCATAAAACACTAAACACAACGCATTAAGAAACAAACACTTAGGCACATACAATGCACTTCACTTCAGCAGTTTACCAACCCTGGTTGACAATTAAATGAACTCAATTTAGGAGACTAGGTTGAGCACAAACAATGATTTCAGAGGCTTTTGGTTTGGGAGTATCTATGTTCTTTTTGCTTCTGATATCATATTGTTCTCGGACCTGCATGATGGTGTTTTCGAATCCCAACCTATAATCTTCATATTCTAACCCTTCCTCATCCCAGTGTGAGTATGAGGTCTGATTATCCTCTGTAGAAAAGGTGTGATCTTGATTTTCCACCTCCACCATGTTTATGGTAGTTTCCTCTGACTCTTCTATTATCCCTTCATCCTCATCCAGGAAATTCTCTTGGAATGGAGGTATGACTTGTTGATCAGAGTCTCTTTGTCTATTTGGGGGATTGTTTCTCCTGAAGTTTTGGTTCTGGTTTTGATTTTGGTTTCTATTCTGATTGTTGACTTGGATCACCATTTTCTCCATCATTCTTTCCATCCTCTCCATGTTTTTGGCTATATTATCATATTTTGGATCAGATGAAGAAGCTATGTTGTCATCCCTATAGGTTACCTTCTTCTCATCCCTCATCCTAGCTCTTTTTTCAATCAAGTTTGCTTCTACACTCACCGCTCCTTTCTGCATGTCTTCTAATGTGTCATAATCTCTCTCCCTAAGATGATAGGCCATGTTAGCATCAAAACCTTTAGGATATTTCACTAATTCCATTCCTTGGGGAGGTTTCATGTGTGGTGGAAGGGCGTTGTAGACACTGTTAAATCTAGTAGAGTAGTCATGGACACTCTCTCCCTAATTTCTTTTGAGATTCTTGTATTCTGCTAAGATTTGGAGAGGATTTATTTTTACTCCCCATTTGTTTATAAAATTTTGATGTAAAGAGGGAAGGTCATGGATGCTATTGGGAGGTAAGCCTTTAAACCACTTCTTTACCTCTCCTCCTAAACTCTGAGCAAAGATTCTCATTTTGATAGTTTCATCTTCAATTTCCATATATTCAAAGGCATCTTCCATCCTATCTACATGATGTTGAGCTGTGGAGGATTCATTTCCAGTGAAATGAGGGATTTTGGACTGATAGTCATTGGGTAGTGGAGCCAAAGGTTGTGGTAACGCCAAGGGAGCGTACCATGCTACCATGATAGTGTTTTGCAGAGGTAAAGGATTTTTTTGAGAAGTAGGTATATGGATGACATAAATTATAGGACCAGCAACAAAATTTTGAGCTGATTTAGGGTGAGAGAGGCCCAATTTTTGAATGAAATGAATATCAGGAGGTGTTGATGGAGGGGTTTCTCTATCTCTAATGTGTTGACCACTATGTGGTGGTGAACTTGGAGGATCTAATTCGGTCTAATCTATGACTATGTTCTTGGTAGATCACTTGGTAAATCTAAGTCAATTTGAGTGTCTAATAAAGCTGCAAATTTTTCAGGTGCTGAATTAGCTCTATTAATGTGTCCGGAAATAGTTGATTCTTTAGATGTGAGAGACTTCCTAAGAATTCTTTCTCGATTATCAATTATTTTAGGTGGGTTTGGATTAGGATAAGCTCTAGTGTGGATTGTTCTTGAAGCCAATATGTTAGGCCCTCAAGACTAAAAAAAGAAAGTAAGCCAGATATGACAGTCTTTGAGTGGCAAGCCTATTTTCAAACAAAGAAGATTAATCCTATGTGTTTCTTTGGTATAGATGATGTTGTAATGAAACTGGTCTCCCACTGGTGTCTTGTGAAAACAAAGATAATCAGCTGGCCTACTGATCACCAGTGGAGTATTTTGTTCATTTAGGAACTGTGGAGTCACCAGGTGGAGGGTTTAAAGTGTTTCAAGAAGGTTTACTGTCCACCACAGTGATTAACTACCAAATCAAGGCTATTGGTATTCTTTGAGTTCTTAGAAATGTTTTAAGGAATGTTTTACTCAAAGTTCCCCAGCGGAGTCGCCATTATGTTGTGGTTCCTATGATTTGGAAGATTTGGCAATACCAAATGATAAGACAACATCAAACCACTTTGGGATCTCGGGATATAGCCCTCCTAGATCCAGAGAGGGATCTCTCTATAAAGATAAAGAAATGTATATCTTTGAAGTTCAATTTAAGGTATTAGGCTAGTTATAGGGCACAAGGTTTGTTGTTTAGTTTTTTTGTTTGGTTGGGAAACATGAAAGAAGGGTTCAATGTAAGGTAAAGAAGTGATTAAAGAAATATTTTAGCAAATGGGGAGATAATTCAAAGAAAACACAAATCCATTGGGCAATGGGTTCATAAAAGGGTTTACTTGCAATTCAATATCCAAGGCTTTCAAATGGGCTAGTCATCTAAATCAAAGGATCTCTTAAGATGATAGTAAAGAGATGAAATGATAAGGAAATGAAGGTGAATGACAAGGAAACCTTCCAAGGTGACCACTTAGGAGAAAATATAGGGACAGGGCATGCCTTAACCATTTATGATCAAACTCCTAATGAGGCTAACTCTTCATATATAGAAAACATTCAAGATGGACACAAAGTGAAGCCTAAGATCAGAGAAAGACTTTTAACCTTCTCTGCTTTTGACTTTCAACTTAAGGGATCTTAGAAAGGAAAATTTTTGGAAAAGGACCCTAGTGAGATAGAATAACTCTAAATCTCCTAGTTTCCCAATTCTTTCAGTTAAAACCAAACAAGAACATCTAAAAACAGACTCTAAATTCATACATCAGCAAGCATGGATAAAACCAACTACTATACTGGTTAAATTATCTTGAATTTGTTATTAGATTACACACTTAGCAGAAAACATCAAAGATAAGAAGAGAAGGTAGCATTAGGGTACTTTACAACAGTATATCCTAAGCTAGATTACTGATTCTTATCAGAGAAATGAAATGTGATGCATAACAGAGGGTAAAACAATAAAATATAGAACACTCCACCACTGATTTAGATAAAGATCCAATGAAAATGCTTGTCATATTAGAAGAGCAACACCAGTCATATACATCATTGTCCAACAGCTTGAATCAATCTGAAATCATCTCCCTGCCTATTTTACAACTAATGCTCACAGAACTCTATCTCAATGAAACAACTTACAATCCACGGTTAACCAACATTTACAATGTATTTTTGAAGAGTTCTTATAGTTTAAAGAGTGGATGTAAAGGTACATAGAAATTAAATGCATCATTAAAATAGAGGGATAAGTGTTCTTGCAGCCCATTATGTCTTAATACCCCTGTATTGACTTTTAGTACTCTTTGGATGAACTAGGGGTCTTCGACATGCTGATAATTACTTCAGAGGTATGTTTTTGAGGTACTTTCTGGCCGTTTTGTACTCTGTTCGTACTCTGGGACAAGTAAGGCAGATAAATGACTTTCAGGCCTTCCATAATTTGTAACTAATGCTCTGGCAATCTTAGGACTTCTGTCAGGGTGATAATCTTCTCAGGAACTTCATGGAGAATAAAAAACACTATGGGAACGTGTCCTTTCTTGGGAAAGAACATTCTGCTGATGTGAAAACACTGATATGGCTTATTTCATGCGCTTTAGGCCCTATTATCCTTCTTTATCATTTTAAGGGTCTTCAATCTATATCTTCGTCCTTTAAACACTGGATTATAGCATTTAATCTTCAATAGTAGGCTTTAATCCCTTAAATATCTCACTGATACACTTTGCCACTTCTCTTCACTGTTTAAGTGACTGAATAGATTTTAATGGCACTGGAGGGTTTGAAATTGTGTTTAACACTTATATTTTAACGAAAACATTCCTTAAAACCTCTCCAATGGTCTTCGGCTCTGAAAAAAGGCGTTCTATGCTCTAGATTTCCCTGTCTATGATTGTGAGACAGAGAGTGATTTTCGCCACCTGTAACCCTGCAAAAAGAAGATAAAAATATTAAGAAATCCATAGGGAGTGGGGTGGGGTTGCTGTAGAGGCCGGTGGAGATCGTGGTGTAGTGATGGAAATGGTGGATGGAGTGGAAAAACAACTGAAAATCGTTGCAGAATGGTGAAAACTAGTCTGATGGATCTTTGGTGTGAGGAGGCTTCTGGACTGTCGGATCAGATTAAACGGTGGCGATCTACAGTCAGGATTGCGTGATGGGGATTTTTGGAGGATGTATGAAGAAATGAGGGGATGGGGTGAAGTTATATTTGAGCTGTTGGATTGAAATATTTGACGACAGGGATCGCTTAACGGGATCATTAGGGAAAATAGATGGAAGTGAAGGGAAGGGATCAAATTAAGTTAGAGCCATTGGATTTGAAGAATTCAATAGTGGAGATCGACCATCATGTTTTTCGGAGAATGGACGAGGACAAAAGACTTGGGGGTTGTAATGCAATGTAAACTGTCCGATTAAAACAATCGACAGCCAAGATTTAAAACTGAAGGGTTAATGCCATGGATATAAGTGGTAATGCAGAAAACCAGCAACTGTTTTCACGCGGGGCTGAGAGTGGCAAGTGGAATTCACAAAAACAATGCAATTCCACTCATCGCGTGCCATGTGGAAAAATAAAACCACCCATATCGCGCGATTTCTAACCATTAAGTTTCGGACGCAAAAAAACACGATATGCTTTTAAGCCATTGGATGTATGGTTGGGAGATCTAATGGTGGGAATGATAGCGCGATGTGGGAAGATGCATAGGCGGTAAGGTAGGAAGAGTCAACGACAGTTGAAATGCTAACCATTATATCTACGGATCAGACGGTGGAGATTTAAAAGAGAAAGCAGAGGGAAAAGGGGCAACTGAATGAGTGGGGAGAAGGAGAGCCATCGGATCTGTAGGAATGGACGGCGAAGATCAAATTGGGGATCGGCGGAACAGTGGAACGGAGAAAGGGGAAGGCAGAGTGCGATGAAATCTGGACTGTCGGATCTGGCGGGATGAATGGCTAGGATTTAATCGCATCGGAGAAAAGGTAGGGGGCGAAACTCCGCGGTTTTTTTATTTTGCTATTTGCAATTTAGCGTAGGCCATTGGATCTGATAAGATCGATGGCGGAGATTGAATCCGAGGTTGAGTGGAGAAAAGACCCATCGCATCGGAAAATAGGAAGAAACAAAGGGAACCCAGTAAAAAAAAGCTCTGATTGCGATTAGCGCCTGAGGGTTAACGCCTAGTTCTGGGCGCCGGGTTATATGCGGAGAAAAGGGATAAGGGCTAAGCTGAAAGGGGCTTAAGCCCTAAAGTGTTAAAAGGATAATTTTAGGCCAAAAACAGGGTTTTTTAAGCCAAATGAGAGGTTTCGGTAAATGAAAACAGGCATCTTTAAACCAAATAAAAGGCAGTATATGGTTTAAAAATGGGATTTTGATGAGATGGAGGGCTAATGAAGGGAATTTGGAGGAATTTTGAAAGGGGGAACAGTGATGAAAATGGATATTTTGTGGGGATTTCATAGGGCAAATTGAGTCCCTTGTGAGAGCATTTCCTTTACAAAATAGTGAGGCTTTCCAGTGGAAACAACAGTGAAGATCTTCCAAAGGGCATAGGACACACAAAGGCCTCAAGGATGATATATTTTCAAGGAAAATGTCTCTCTTGAAGGCTTGGAAACCAAATTAGCCACCTATTTGCTATGTCAAAAATTTATAGGTGGCTAACAGGA
>JAXQQM020061821.1:0-52091 GCA_034641835.2 Pinus albicaulis | reverse complement strand
AGAAAGAACTTCGCAAGGACAAGAGAGGACTTCACCAGATTTCAGCCTGCCAAAAACCAATGAAAGAAAACAGAGAGTCAACTCATGTTGAGGCGGGCATACCCATGCTCAGTCAAAAATACATCATATCGAAAGTACAGAATAGATCCAAAATGTATACAAGTATAGCTGAACTGGAAGTACACAATGAATCATCTGAGCATGGCCCGGAAGTACAAGTCAGAATCAATGTCTAAGTATCACATATAGAAAGCTGATCAATGATGCTGAAACTGGATGTCTGATCATATAAGTAACTGAATCTCCAAGTACCAAATCATAAAAAGTGGAATAAACGGTACAATCACGCAACTCGGGAGCCAACATATAGGATGCTGCTGTACTGACACTGCAACATATAAGGGTGAATGGCATCATTGGCAGAAACTGAATGGACTGTCAAAAGTGAACCAAGAAATGCTGATGCAACCCGAGGTCTTCACCGATCTCGACGGCACAATTCTACACAATGGGAATAAATGAGCTGAAGTTGACCATGTGAGAAATCGTTGGATTACCGGTCAATAATGTAAACCGTTAACCAACGCGAGACAACCCACCAATAATGAAAATGAGTGTCAAGGTGCCCCAGTACAATCTAACAAGTGCGAATGAATGAGTTGAAGTTGAACACTTGGAAGAATCTACCAATCAGGAGGCAATGATGAATCCCCACTGTCGATAGCGAAGAGTCTGCCACTGATGACTACAAACCCTAAGGTACTGACAAAAGACTCTAGACCTTATTCCTAGAGCAATGAGTCGGAGTCGATGGGAAAATATCTACTAGAAGGAAGGCATTAAGGCATCCCACATCAATCCAGCGCGAGTGTAACCCGCAGGCCAAGATTTGGAAGGAATCGGACGAAGCAGAGTGACGGAACCAAACCGAAGTACGTTTCCGACATGCACAAGATGAAGCTAGCGCACGGAAGAAACCCTCTGAACCAACCAATAATGAAAGCTAACACAGAGGCGAGATATCCACCAATAGGGTCAAATGGAAATCAAGGTACTGCACGAATCCCAAGTGTGATAATGTATGTTGACGTCGAACACAGGGGAAACCACTCAGTCAAAGACCCATAATGATGATCAAATGCTGAGCACAAGGTCACCTATCAATGATGGAAATAGGGCCAGGGTGCGGCTCTAGGTTTTCTCTCAAAGCAATGTGTCGTAGTCGATAAGAGACAAACCCGTCGGCAAGAAGTCAATGGGGACCTTCTCAAACCAGCACGAGCAGAAGACCAAAACATCTGATGTGATAGAACAAGATACTGACAAGACCGGGAAGGCCGACTGAATAATGAGTCAAGAGACACCGCAGAATGGCCGACTCTGGTTAGACTTCCCTTGAACAAAAGCATGACTCGTGATGACCATGGCAGTAAAAGGTGACACTGTATAAGTCTGTTATGCAGGAGGCAGAACAAACTCTCCATATGATTGGAAGAGATAACCAACCGGGGGAGGACTGATAAGTGAAACAAGGTAAAGGCTGAACCTAGGTCAAAACTAAAACCATCCCAAATGGAGGAAAGATATATAAGTGTATATGCTTTGTTCAAGGGTGACAAACTAACACTGTACTGCCATCAAATAATGAAGTTACATCCTGTTCCCGCTCTTTTTGTTATATTTGATTTTTTTGTCTTTTTCATATAATAAGCTTGAAAAAGAATAAAAGAATGCTATGGTATAATGGATAGAACGAGTATCAAGAAACAGATGCACTAGTTCCGGGGATTGGAACGATCCTATGCTCAATGCAAGGTGGCGGAAACTGGTAAGCGATACTCAGAGGAATATTCCATCCATGGGTAAAAGGGTGTCAAGTCGCGATAGCCAAGTGCATGCAATGGTTAACTTGTACAGATAGACAAGGTCAAAATTTGGCTTAAACATCGAGTCCAAATGAAGCCGGCTAAAGGCCAGGATAAACAAGTAGCCAATATGCAATGCAGTAATACAACTCAACAACACCAAGGAGCCTCTAGGGTAATAGCTAGAAAAAATGATAGTGAGGAAGAAGAAGAATGAAGCTTCAACACATAAGTCATGGCGGGACTAAAGAGGACTCCCGAGCCTACATAAAACACATCATGGGCAACAAGTGATAGCGAGGAACTAACTAGGAAGCCCATGTAAAGGAAGGCTCTACCACCAAGTCATGATTAAATAATCGGCGAGTGAAATGGGTATAATACTCATGACCCGATGGGATCGACCCTATGGCAAGTGATCAGAATGGAGGCTTGTATGCAAAATGCAACGGAAAGTGGATTCCCTAACCTATATGCCAGTGAAGATCATATACCTGCCATGACGGGTCAGTAGTCATGGATCAAAAACTGGGAAAAATCTCAAATTCGTCAAAATGTACCTGAAAATATACCAATCTAGGCACTTCCAAGCATCCGAGTTATGCAGCTTAAGATAGATTGAAAAAATAAGCATAACAAATTTTTGCGAAAATTTTCAACTTTTTGGGCATAAATAGACAAATTACCTCATATTTGGTTCATTGTTACATTGCTGATTTGGGAAAAAGTGCTCTGGAGAAAAAGCCTCTTTCGTCAAAACAGGAGCAACCGACCGTCAATCTTCACCGAATTTGTCAGGTAAGCTCATAAACCATCCTTGCTATTCATTTTTTCCATTCATAAATTAAAATTTAGGAATTTTTACCATAGAAACACTTGCTAAAAATCACGGGTTTGCGCATACGCGGGTTGGTAAGGACAAAGTCGCGTATACACGCGACTGTGCACAAAGAAAGTCGTGTATGCGCAACCCAAAAATGAAAAATGTGTAGCTAATGAACGAATTATTGAAATTTTGCAGGATGACCATATCATGGAGAGAGCGTGAACACAGTGCTATTGATCAAGAAGTCATGCGGGATCGAGCATCACTAAATATTCTCCGGAATTGCGGATTGCTCAAGTTTTTCAAAATGCCAAATATGAAGAGTAATGTCCGGTTGCTCGAAATTCTTGTGAACTATTGGGAACCGGAAGAAGACTGTTTCATTATAGATCAGATGCCCATACGCATCGAAGTGGAAGATATATATTTTATTACTGGACTCTCCCGGAGGGGGGAGCCAGTAGACTTGCACGGTAAGCCTTTGGGAGGGCTAACCGTGGAAGATTACGTCCACGTGTACTGCGTAGAGGGTTCCAAGAAAGTTGGAACTCAAATTTCTATCAAAGATCTACGAGACTTGCACATGAAAATCCTCCTTTTTACCATTGGGAGAGTAGCAGGATCAGCTTCTCTACACCAGGCATCCAGGACGCAAATGAGTATAGCAGTGGAATGCTTAACTCATGTATATGATTGGTGCACAACTCTACTGATGAACATGAAGCAACAATTGACTTCTATCTGAAAAACAAAGACAAAACATTTTGGATATGGTACAATTTTGATGACATTCTTCTTCGAGAAGATTCCAGCGCTGAGACCCAGAGTGATCTCTACCATCAGCAGCCCGAGAGACCCAAGAATTGCCCGCTGGGCAGACATGATGAAGAGATTGGGGGGAAGTGAAGTTCCCCGGACCACTTGGGATGATGAGTTCTTCCAATGGTGGAGAGAACAAATCATCGCTGTGAATGGCTATCCCTATGCCGGGATGGACTTTCGTGGCGATCCAGATCTTTTCCTTCCACCACGCGCGGCATGGGGCATAGTTGGTAAGTTTGCAATTTTTGACTTATATAATTTTTTGGATTTTTTCAATATGTATGAAAAAATAGGAAAAACAAACATGTTTTTGATTGGATTCAAAATGACTTACAATTTTATAATGATCATGATACAGATATTAGACCAGTGCGACCTGAGGGTTACCCGCGACATAAGCATCACAGGGGTGAAGCGGATACAGTAGATTCAGACAGAACCCTCCAGGGTATACAGAGGAACTTGGAGGGGTTAACCCGCCAAGTACCTATGGCTACAGTGGAAGATCTGCCTGAAGCCATCCAGAGACGGGTGGTAGGAGTGCCCCGAGACTAGGTACGGTTATTCCGCCAAGTTGCCACCACGATCGTGTTCTATAGGAACACAACTTCTGGGCAGGGACCTGAGGAGTAGATAGATATGATGTATCAAATGACTGTATATTTTTTAGACTGAACATGATCAGGCATAAGCCCAAATTTTGTATGACTTATGGATCCAAATTTTGTATAGTTTTTTGAACACTCTGATGATATATATACAGTGATTTTTGATGTGATGTAACAAATGTATGAAAATGTATGATGCTCTTGATGATTAAATTTTATTGTATGGAATGATTAATGTGCCAATCAATTGCTTGATTAGCTAATGAGTCTGCCATCCAATTGTCAGCTCGAGGAATATGAATGAAAGTTAAAAATTGAAATGATCTTTGTAACAAACGTACCCTCAAGAACAACCGGAGTAAAAATGGATCTCGAACCCGATAAGTATTGTTCAATTGCGACACCACCAGCTGAGAGTCCAAGAAAACTACCAACGAATCAACACCCAAAGATATTGCGTCCAAGAGTAGATAAACAACTGCAGTGTATTCTGCTATATTATTGGAAGCAAGACCAATGCAGACTCCTCTTGATACTAACAGCTGACCGGATGGATAATGAAGCACCCAAGCCGTGGAAGCTAAGTTCCGGGTGTGTCTACTAGCACCATCGGCGAAACCAAAATGACTCATGACATCCGACACAACCTGCCAAAGCAGATCAAAAACATCACCAACCCATCAAAGATCGAAAAACAACCAGATATGTACAAAGCAAAACTACTATATACAAAAGCAACATGCCAGGCTGAAGCCTAGGCATAATACTTCTTCAAATAGAGCCCATTTCTGGGCTCCGGCAACTCGTTCCCTTCAAAATCAACCAAGGTATATGCTCCTTTCTTAAGGACTTTTTTAACGATGAAGGGGCCATACCACATAGACTTAAACTTTCCTGCCCCCAGGGCATCTTTTTCTTGGGCATAGACCAAGACAAGGTCACCTTCCGAAAAAACCCTGGGTTTGACCACCTTATCGTACTGAACTTTAACTCGGTTTTTATGTGCTTCATTCATCGTGGCGGCATCCCGACGCTGCTCATCGAGATGTTCCAGATGAAGGAGACGTTCTTCAAGACTAGAAGTGTCAGGAAGAAGTTCAACATCTAACTTAAGAGAAGGAATCTCACATTCAATGGGAAATACGGATTCCAACCCGTGCACTAGCTGAAACGGAGTAAAGCCAGTTGCAGTTTTCACTGACGTCCCGTATGCCCAAAGTGCAGGATATAGCATAATATGCCAGTTGGATCTAGCTTTATCAATTGTCCTTTGAAGAATTGTCTTCAAGGATTTATTCACGGCTTCCACTTGCACATTGGCTTGAGGATAATACGGAGATGAATGCTCCTGCCGGAAACCTAATTTTAGAGCCAACTCAGCCATCATGCTATTCTGAAAATGACTGCCATGATCAGTGACAATCTCTCTAGGAATACCAAAACGAGCAATTACCTGGTTGAAAAGAAAAAGAGCTGCAGTCTCACCATCATTCCCGAAAGTAGGCATAGCCTCGACCCACTTCGTAAAGTAGTCTACTGCTACAATAATGTACTTGTGACCTTTAGCCGAAGGCGGGTTACAAGTAGTATAATCAATACCCCACTTTGTAAAGGGACCGACAGTAATGACTGGAAAAAGCGGAGCTGGATGAGCGCGCATTTTTCGAGTATAAACTTGACACGGATGACACTTTTTGACCGACTCCATACAATCTTTAAAAATCGAAGGCCAAAAGTACCCAGCACGCAAGATCTTTTGGGCTGTAGCAAGCCCAGATAAATGACCACCACAAGCTCCACTGTGGCAATCATTCAACACAGCCTCAGCTTCTTCGAGAGTTAAGCAACGTCTCAGGATTGAATCAACCCCTCGACGGTATAAAGCATCACCAATAATCAAGTAATTCTTAGCCAAGTGACGCAACTTACGACGCTCATATTTCGAAAAAGTAGAGGGAAACTTCGCAGTCTGAAGATACACAATTATATCTCCATACCAAGGATCCTGTGGAGAGATAAGAAACAAATGTTCATCCGGGAAGGATTCATCATAAATCATTTCTTCCCCACAGGGCAACTCGGAGATCAATTCCGCGAAAACTAATGATTTCTTGGACTTGGCAGACATAAAATCAAGATCAAATTCTTGCAAAATCACAATCCATCTATTGTATTTGCCCCCAATCACTCGCCTACTGAGGACAAACTGAAATGGATTGGCTGCTGCCAAAACATAAGTTTTTCGTAGAATAATGTAATGCCGGAGTCGCTGCATAGCATGAACAGCTGCTAAAGCTAACTTTTCTATCGGAGTGTACCGGAGTTCAGGTCCTACCAATCCTTGACTAAGATAGTAAATAACATGCTCTGCAAGAGCATCATCCTCCTGAACCAAAACCATACCAATAGTAGATTCTGCTGCTGCCAGATACAAAAGGAAATCCCTGCTATAATCAGGTGGACTCAATAAAGGAGCAGAGGTCAATGATTTTTTCAAAGCATCGAATGAGCGTTGAGCGAAGTCATCCCAAAGAAATGGAACTCCCTTCTTCAACAATCTCATAAATCCCTTGGTAACTTCAGCATAATTTACAATAAATCTCCGAAGAAAATTAGCCTTTCCTTGTAGACTTTGAAGTTGACGAATAGAGGATGGGGGAGGAAACCGAAGTATTGCCTCAACCTTGAAGGGATCTACCCTAATCCCTTCCCTAGACACAATGAATCCCAATAACCGACCGGATGTAACCGCGAAAATGCACTTGTTCGGATTCAACCTAATCTTATAGAAACGACATCGTTCAAATATTTGTCGGAGGTGAGCAGGATGATCCATCCTCTTTCGAGAATGAGCAGCTAAATCATCCAAATATGCCTCGATAATCTTTTTGATGTCGTGGAAGGCATATGACATGGCCCGCTGAAATGTAGCCCCAACATTTTTAAGACCAAAAGGCATCTTCTTGTATGCAAAAGTACCCCAGGGACAAATAAAGGCAGTCTTATGCTGATCTTCAGGACGGATAGTAATCTGATTATATCCGGAGAAACCGTCCATGAAGGAGAAAATCTCATTACTGGCACACTCGTCAATGATCTGATCTATAAATGGTGTGGGGTAATTATCTTTAGGACATGCTTTATTTAGGTCTCTGAAATCAATGCAAACTCGAATTTTTCCTTGTTTTTTATCTACGGGAACAGGGTTTGAAACCCATTCAGTCAAAGGAACAGGGAAAATGAATCCCGCCTTAAGCAGCTTCTCCACCTCAGCTTTGATAGCTGCTGCCTTCCTAGGATTGACTGGATGAAGTTTTTGCCTCACAGGCTTAGCGTTTTCGTAAGTCTTGATCTCATGCTGGACAATAGATGGATCTATACCAGGCATTTCCTCATAAGACCAAGTGAATACATCCCTATACTCTTTAAAGAGCTCGGTGTAAATCTGAATCTCTTCACGGGAACATTCAGCTCCGATGAAGACATTCTCAATGATATTGGGATCCCTGGAAATGTTCACCGGGATAGTAGGAGAAATCACAGCCATGTTCCCTTCAGCATAAACCTGTGTTGGTGCTAAAGGGTTCAAGACTGGGCGAACAGGACCAGGACGGAGGACTTGGAAAACTCATTTCAACTTCGCTCAAATCAGGTAAAAAGTAAGACCGATGATGCAAATCATCCCACGGTCTATCTATACCAGTCATAGCTTCCAGGATGGCCTCTTCAGATGGAAGAGTGGTATCAAGGCAATCTTGGGCAGAAGAAGAACTAAGTGCCCAAGCCGGAGCCACATCTCCATCCAACTCTTCCGGTGAGAGAGGAGCTGGGATGGATTCTGCAGAGTCAACAATAGACTGATAAGCAATCTCAGCTGCAGACATTGGAAATGCCATTCCACCCACTTGACCTTCTGCTAATGTGGCAGTAGGGGAAGGTAAGGTCCAAGGGTCTGAAAAATAATGAGTTCTGAAGAACTCTCTTTGAAGAGGAGCCTTGGAGGATGAAATTTCATTTATATGAACCGTAGGAGGAGGAATATCGAAAGTACCCATCAAGGAAGAATACATTCCAACCCCTAAATTCTCAACAGGCGCCTTAGTATTATCCAACTTTGGAACAGATGAGTCAGTAGACGCATTCGGGTCTATAGGAGGACAGGCCAGTTGGTCCACTGTAACAATCCTCCCTTCGTGAGGGAAACAAATAATCCGAAATAATGAGGATGCAATGGCATCCATCTCATAAATCCAGTTTCTCCCCAATAGAAGGTTGTAGTCCAAGCTTGCATCAACTACCTCAACCTCTATATTGACAGTTTTTCCCCCAACACAGATGGGCAAAGCTGGGACAATACCATGGGGTCTGTGAGAATGACCATCAAACGCAGTCAGAAGAGTGGTAGATGGAACAGCTTTGGGAGATCCAATTGTCTTCCAACATGTGAGAGACATCACGCATGTGGAAGCACCCTCATCAACAACCGTCCGAAAGATGTTGCACTTCCGGTACGATGATTTAATATGAAAAGCCATATGATGGGGGAGTCTCTTTTTAAAATTAGACATATCAAATGTAATCATAAGAGAATTTTTTGGATCAATAGCCCCAATGGCAGTGAGAAAAGCACTGCGCTGAGCCGGACAAGACTGGAGCACCTCTAAAGCCGACATGGCACAAGGACTCTGCGCCAGATCTTCCACAATAGAGTAGTTCTGGGCAGCCCTAGCGTTTGGATTAATCGTCGAACGCTTGGTAGATGCTTTGGGCATCCGAGGTATAGGCTCAACAGTAGGCCTCGTAATATGAAGCGGCTCAGTAGCATCAGGAGCATCCTTAGCTTTCGAAGACTCTTCTCCGCCATAATCATGGGATCTCATAGCGACATCCACGTGAGCACTCATCATGAATATGTTTGATGGAATTTCCCCTTCCTGGGTGCCCCCAGAGGAAGCCCCAGGATTTTGATTCGCGCCAACAACTAGTTGTTGCCCTTGGGGAAAAGGGTTTGTCAACACAACCTGGGAACTGGAAGAACCCTGCTGAGCTAACAAGCGCTGCGCATCTTGAATTTTAGGGCAAAGGTGTGTAAGATGGTCTCCAGCACACAGCTTGCATGGAAACTTCACTTTCTTTTTATCCTTTTGACCCTCACCAACATGCTCGTTGGTTTTATTCGCATTACCCTTCCCATTCTTTCCCTTTTTCTTATTATTTCGTCCCTTCTTCTTCCCTTCAGATTGTTGATTTCCTTTTGGATCGGAAGTTTGGACAGCATTTATCGACAAAGATTGGGAAGGCGATGACTCAGCAGGCACAGCCTGACCAGAAGGAGCAGATTGCAAAGACAACTGCTGCAATTGAGTAAGCAGGCTAGCTGCACCACTATTGATCGACCCAATAAGTCCATCACCATGAGGACCAGGCTTAGTTTTGGATAAATCTAATTTGGAGCGAGGAGCATTGGGAAAATATTTATGAAGGACCCCAGACTGAGAATATATTAGTTCCAACTGCTGGGCCCTAAAAATAGCCTGTTCCTCAGAAAATACCCCAGATAGGGATACATCTTTAGAAATTTCTGACTGTAGATATTTCAGAAACTATTCCAAAAGGAATTCTCCTAGAATATGAGCTTTAATAAGCCTCTTCCTTCTCCTCCATTCCTGAATATGGTCAGAAATGTGGGTTGTGTCGTCCTGTTTAAAATTAGCTAGGAGTTTAGTCCCAGCGTCATAACGGACGGGCAACTGGAAATGGTTTAGAAATGTAACAGCCAGTTCTCCAAATGTAGCAAAACTGCCCCCATTTAGCTCAATATACCATTTGGCAGCGTTTCCAGTTAGGGTGCGTTGAAACAATCTCAACCTAATCGAATCATCGATCAGGGAGTTAGAAGAACACCATAAATGGAAAGTGGTGATGTGGTCAGCCGGATCCTCCCCATTCTTGCCTTCAAACTTTGGAATGTCTGAAGGAAGTTTGGTCGGGACCGGAGGCCACCCTAGACTGTACCGAATCGGATCATTCGTCAATTTCGACAAGTCTGGCAAGTTTAACGTTGCCAGAAAAGGTAAACGAGGCAGAGCTTGAGGATTCCATCCTTGATAGGATGAATTCCCAACATTCTGAAAAGAATACCCTGGATTTGATGAGGCACCAGGTTTCCAGAAAGAACTCGTAGAAAAAGGAGAAGAACCTCCTCCCAACGCAGAGTTACCAAAGCCCAGACCAGTTCCCCCCGCTGAAGTATGAAATGAAGAGGAAAGCCCTTGATAGGGGTTCCAGGCATTAGAAAGAGGAGAAAAGGTCTGATAAGCACTCGACGAAGGGAAAGAAGTATTCCCTTGGTGACCAGTGTAAAACTGATTCCCTGCCCCCGTCGTGGTGAATACGTGGTTCCAACCCGTAAAAGCAACACTCGAATTCTCGCACTGCTAAAGTTGAAACTCCGGGTCCCTAAAGGGAAATGTAGCGGACCCTAAAGGGAAGGATTCAAACTAGAATCAAAGATATAGCAATAGTGCCTCCCCCTTCAACAGAAGCAGGAGTCTGAATGCCTGCAACACTCACAGCAGAAGCCGCGTTCCCAGTCGTGGCCATCGAAAGGTATGAATAATACGGAGGATCTTCCGGTCTCTCTGACTCAGGTCCGATGTATTCAACAACGAATGGATAATCAGGAGGAAGAGGAGATGGAAGTGACACAGAGGGTTCAGGTACTTCCTCTATTTGAACTTCTTCTTCCTGCGGAAATAAAACTCGCGAGGTGAGCGGAGCGCTCCTCTCGGAACCAACACCAGAATCAGCTACGAAACCTTCAGACCCTTGTGGAGGATCTCTCTCCACTGCGTCAGATGCCACAGGGTGGTACCCACCTGCTAAATTACTCCTACGCCTTCTTGAAGAAGGCTCTAGACTCTCGGGAGATAACCCCCGGATTCTCCTCGATCGACGAGGCGCTTGATCAGCCACTTTAACAAATTTTAATTAGACTCAAAAAGTATAAAGCTAGGCAAGCTAGGAGCAAAGAGCACTCACTACAAAAAATAATCCCTGAGATACAATCAAGCAAACAACCTTCAGGTATTTCTGCTCCGGGTGATTAGGACCGGACACCAAAATACAAGAAAGCGAAATATAGGACCTCCCGAAAGTAGTCTGGGATAATTACGGCCCAGGCCTACTAGCGAAGGTATCAGAAACAGTTACGCCGACCTCCTAACGACAGCCTTTGCCGGCTCAAGCACCCAAGCTTCGCAAGGGCACCCCCGAGAAGTACTGCTGAAAGTGATGCGACGTCTGCCTCAGGTACCACGGGTATTCCCCCCCGCAGTCACCTGTGTGGAACCTAGGAGTGGAAACTATGGGCACCAATCCATGTCAGAAGCCGGGCGGAACGGTCTTGAGGTCAGATTCAGCTAATCAGAGAGGGGGTATCCCTCTTCTCAGCCTTCACTTCCCCTCGCGCTTGACTCTCTGGAGGAGAGCTTTCTCGGTCCACCTAACGGAGTTGGATTTCGCTCAATTAATCAACTTATATGTTTTGTTTGAGCGGCCTTGGAGAGTTAACTCTCCACTCACCTAATCCAAGGCCCTACAACCTAGCTAGTTGGTGTATGACACTTAAAAAACTTGCTAGTTGCTTTTAAATTATATCGCTTATTTTAATCGGCTGTTATGTTAAGTCAAAGGGATACGGAAATGAAACTTGTGGTGTTTTGACGTAGAAAAGAAATTAATAAAAACCAAACTACATGCAAATGCAGTAATTGTCTTTCGATGAAAAGAAACTTCTACACAGGTTCTACGAGACTAAAAATTTTATTTTTCTTTCCAGATAACAAACTTCACACTCACAAAAACTATGAAAATGACTAAATGCTTAAGTGCACCTGATGCAAATCACTAAGAGCATGCAAATTCTAAGATGCAAAATCTACTAAAGCAAAGAGAAATTTCCCAAAGATCCTTCAGTTTTATCTCTTTTTGGTTGTCCAGAAAGCTAGTTCCCAAAATCAGAAACTCTTAATATAAAGACACCAAAAATGCTTGAAACAAGAGGAAGAAACCAATGACAATTCCTTTCCAAAATCAAGTCAAAAACCAAAGGCAAGAAACCTCAACAAAGCTTCAAAAGATGCAATGAAACGAAAACAAAAATTCAAAACAAAAGCAAACAACAAAACAAAATGTTTTTTGAGCTTTTGAATTTTATAAAAAGAAGAGTTCGAAAAGACCAAGAAAAACTATCAAATCCCAAGCCAAACAATTCTGAATTTCAAGCAAAAACTTCAAAAATGCTCCAAATCTTATAGGGCTAGCTAGTAGCAAGATTTATATGAGCAAAAGAAGACAAGAAACTCAGCAACTCAGCCTAGAAGAGTAGTACAACCTTGCAGCAAACAAAAACTTCAAAGAACCAAGAAAGACTCTTCAAAAATTGCAACAAGACCTAGTCAACTGAACTCAAGAAAACCAACCAAGAAATGGGCAAAAATCGAAGTGCAAAGCAAGACACAAAGGTAGGAAAGAGTAAATGAGCAGAGGCTCTCTGTCCTGATGAAGCAGAACAACCAAGAATCTCCAGGAAGAGATCTTGGTACTCGAACCAGAAATGCAAGCACAAGAAAAAAAATTTGCCAAATAAGCTAGTTTTCAACCAAACAAGAGAGAGAAAAGACCCAAGACCACTTTCAACACAATCCAGGGGATATAAAGACACTGCAGGAACAGGTCTCCACAGGCAGACAAGACTAAAAATCCAAGAAACCTAAAATTTCAAAATTGACCCAGAAATATGCGACTTGACAGTTTTGAAACAAGCATGCATACGCGACTGTGTTAAAGGAAACCCACGTATACGCGACTCCCTTTAACAAAAACTGCATGTATACACATCTGTGTGCAGACAAAACTGCGTATGAAAAGGTAAATAATGAAAATTAAAAAAGATCAAGCATGGATAAGGAACCAGGTCTTCAGTCTGACTGAGAAAGAGTTAACTGGACTGAAAATAAAAGTTAAAACTGTTGGAAACCTTTCAAACAGCTGAAACCACCCAACAGGGAATCACAAGAATGTGGTCCCCAGCAGAGTCGCCAGTTTTTTTTTAGGGAAAAACACCCTAGAGGTTTGTTGGGTCAAAACCTCCACAGATCAGGACATGCTATTCAGAAGGACTCTCACACAACCACACTTGAATGATAAAAACTAGATAACAACGATAGTAGAACTCACCCGTAGTCCTATGTTCGATGTAGATCCTGCGGGGTCCAAACCCCCAGCAACCCTTCTTCCTCCTTCAACCTGGAAAACAAGAAAGAATGTGCACGGAAACCTAGTTGTACAACATATACTTCTCCTAAACGTTAGTGCAATCCATGTGAAACATTATATAAACCATAATAAATGCTTAAATGATAATCTTTTCACACATATAAGTAAACATTAACACATAAGTTCAGGAACAAGATGGTTCTTCATTATTACGAACAGCATGTACAGTAGTAAAAGTGGAGAGATCACCTGAATCCTTCCACGATCTTCGAACAGACCGTCGTCTGGATCCATCCCACCCTTGCCTCGCTAAGATACTTTCAAGAATTGTGCACTCGAGATGGCATATAAACGGATGAAAATCTCCAAGAAATAAGGGTTTCCTGTATAAATCTGGGAAAGTGCAGGAGGCACAGGAATTCAGACTTGAATTGGGATTCCAACAGAGTATAATGTCTATAAAATTTCTCTCTCTCCCTTAGGCCATGCACATGAGGGGCTTTTATACTCCCTCAAAGTAGTTTCAATCAGTTGGAAACAGTTGGCCACGTGCTGGGGTGGTTGAACTACTGGAGTAACCATCAACCCAGCCCGAAAATAGGGAATTTATATATGTTTTTAATGGTTTTAATGGCATACGCGGAAAATTACATGTGGACTCGCGTATACACACAGAAAAGTCTGGGCATACCCGCGTATGGGGATTTTAACACTGTTTTTTAATGAATTTTGTTCAAGTTTGTGGGAATGGGTGCCCAAATCCATAAAGACAATCATGAATCACCTGAGGGTGAAAAATGATGCTATAACAATGACTTGCCCTCTGAAATCCTTGGCTAGTTGTTGCATGTAATTACCTTTCATGACTCCATGGCCCAATGGATGGCACTCTCTTAACCCATCCTCTTTGCTGAAATATCATGTTGCTTTGTCTCCTTTTCTCCCATTACTGTCTCAATCTATGATCTCCTGACCAACCCAGCAACCCACCAACCAAATCATTTAAAACCCCCTTTTCATGCTTCATAACTAGCCTAACATCTCATCTTGAGCTTCAAAGATATACCATTCTTTGTTTTATTAGAGAGATCCCTCTCCGGGTCCAGGAGGGCTAGATCCTAGGGCTCCAAAGTGGTTTGATGTTGTCTTATCTTTTGGTATTTCCAAATCTGCCAAAACATAGGAACCCCAATAGATTGATTAGAACATCCCGGGTCCTCAAGGAGTATTGCCTTTGCTAGGAACTTAATGCATTCATGTATCCTCTCTGATAATCATCATATTCTACTTCTAACTCAGGATCATTTTCTAATATGAAGTCTTTTTCACTAGGTGAACATGTTTTTTCGACATATTCTTCATCCTCAGTCAGAAAGATGGGTTGACCATCAGCTGTGAAAAGAAGGTTATCCTCTACTATTGGTTCTTCCTCTTCATCACTCTGAGCATAGTTCTATTGTAGTGGTGTTCTAATTTTCTGCTGTTGTTGAGTTTCGGGAGCTCTTTGCTCTCTTATCTTTATTTGGAACTGAGGCTACTGCTGCTGGCCTCAAAAGTTTAGATTTCTGATTTGTTGCTTCATTTTTCTATCTGAAATAGACATTTTATCGACCATTATTTCCATGGTCTTAAGTAAAGCATCAAATTTAGTGTCAGATGAAGTGGAAGGTTCCTCTTTAATGGTCATTTTATGTTTAGTTTTGAGTTTTGAATTTTTAATCAAGAGGTTGGCCTCAACACTCACTGAATTTATGATCATTTCTTCTAGATTAGTGGGATTTCTATATCTCAATGAGTAGGCCATATCTAGGTCAAAAGAATCGGGATAATGAAGAAGGGCCAAACCAAGAGATGGTTTCATTTCATTTGGGATGGAATTATAGATTCTGAGGTATCAATAATTATAATAAGGCACTGATTCATTAGGATTATGATTTAGGGAGTCATACTCAGAAAGGATTTGTAAAGAGTTTTTCTTCTTGTCCCAACTGGCTAAGAAAGAATCAATTAGTTTAGCAGGAGTCCTAATAGAATTAGCTGCTAGGGCATGGAACCAAACTTTAACTTCACCAGAAAAAAATTATGCAATGATTCACATCTCGGCATCATCTGCATTTAACTCCTCAAGATCTATGAAGGTTGTGATTTTGGCCATATGCGGATGGGAAATGATTTCAAAGTTTTCATTGAAGAGGGGAAGTCTTTGGCCATATCCTTGAGGTAATTCTCTCAATTGGACTAGTAAGACAAGTGGGAAAAATCTTGCCATAATTCCTGCTGAATGGAATACTGGATTGACAATGGGATGGATGGGCTGAATAGGTAAAAGCGCTGAAGTTTTTGGTACTAAAGTGGTAGGTATGTATGATGAAGTCGAAGGTGCAGATGAATATACTATAATTGATTGAATTTTAGGTTCAGATGAAACAAAAAATTCTTCCGGATGGTAGAATTGGATCCACTCCTTAATGTCAAGGTCAGACTCGAGCTTAATTATTTGAAAAACCAATCTTTCAAAGGACTTAAGTATAATTGAGACAAATATTTTACCTCAGATAATCTTAGAGGATCAAAATACTATATTGGACAAAGAATATTCGGATTTGGATTTAAATAAAGACAATTCAAAATTCAGGTCATAAGGTATATCTTATAGAGAAATTAACTTAGCAGGTAGAGAAACTAATCTTACCAATGGAACTGGTCCAGATTGAATGTGTGTATTTTGATATCGATGTATTTGAAATAACTTCTCTAGATCATCAACCGGATCGACTAGATCAAGATCTAGATTCGCTATGGTATGTCTTGTAGAAGCTAGATCTGTTATGAGGCATTGCAATTACGAAATTAGTCTTATGAAACTCAAACCTATCAACCAAAGGATCAATTTCTGATAAATATTTGTCGTACACCAAAGGAAAATTGGTATTTTCGCTCCTCGGCAATGACGCCAGAATGTTATCACTCTGCCAGATTCCCAAGGCTGAAGAAGGAATCCCAACAAAGGTAACCACAGACCAAAATTTTGGCTTGGTAGCTAGGCCTACCAAGTCAGAGAGGTCTCTCTCCAAAAGGTCACAACCATGAGGGATGGAGGAATGAGAGTTTTTAGGCTAGATATTGAGTGTAGGGGTTGTTTTGATTTGATTTGGTTGGGTTTCATTGGATGAAGAAATTAGGTCAAGGGAGCTAGGTCAGAGCAAATGAGATAGGGTTCCAGGGATTCAATGGGGCAAGGTAGGCATAAGGGTTACCACTTTAAGATGATTATGATGAGATGAATTTTATACTGATGAGAATCTAGGAAGAGCATGGGAGATGTATTCTTCCTAAATAGAGGAAATGGACAAACTATGACCAATTTCCCAAAACAGAGCTTGAGCAAGAATGTGTTCTGCTTATCAAACTTGAAAGAGATCATACCATAGAGATGTAATGAACATGATTAAAATACATTATAATATATGAAACTTAAGAAAAAAATAATTATAAGCATCATACCACAAGTATCCCAAAAAATAGCTGCAACTCTTCTTTATTAACTGGCCAAAACTAAGTACAATAGTTCCTTGATCAACAAGCTAACATCCAAACTGATTCCAACCCTTGTTAAGAGTTTAGAAAGAGACTAAATAGACATTAGAACCACATTCAATCATCCTTAGGGGTCGAATCCATGAGGTGAGGAAGATATCCACAAAATACTCAAGTAAAAGCTGGAGTATATGATGGTCCAAGTGACTCACTCCTCATTACATTCAATTGATTCATTATGACTCAATGATGAATTTTACTCAATGAATCTAACCCTAGGTAACTTATCCTTGAAATAATTACATTTACCATGATGAATTACATAATTAGAAACATGATTTCTTGAATAAGAGTAAACATTTCAGAGAAATTTGGAAAAAATCAGCAAATTGGTCATTTTCTCCCTCCACTATGCATTTGTGCCCTAGCAGTGTCATTTTCACCCTCCATGTTCAGGGCCATTTTTGGTTGACCTAAAGGTGTCCAAATCAGGCCCAAGATGGCTTGTTGGAAATCCATGCCTGTCCTCTTTCTGAATATGCCTTAATTTCTAAAAATGGAGGTCCTTTTCCCCCCTCAAAAAGTCATTCTCCCAAGACTGGTATTTGTGTAGTGCCTACATCAA
The DNA here is from genome assembly GCA_034641835.2 of Pinus albicaulis. NCBI lineage: Eukaryota > Viridiplantae > Streptophyta > Pinopsida > Pinales > Pinaceae > Pinus > Pinus albicaulis. Next base: position 34,529 of record JAXQQM020061821.1, on the reverse strand, counting down.
AAAAGGGGCAGAAAGGTGATTTTTTGGTTGTTTTTTAATCTATATACCTATAAAAAATGCAAAACAAGGATGGAAACATGGTTTTCTGAGATGCATTGGTCATTAGGAATCCAATGGTGCCTTTATTTCCCTAAAAAAGTGCCCCAATTATTTGCGTAGCGCCTAGGCCGCTGCATAAATGCCCAATTTTCTACTAAATGTCTGTCCCAAAAAACACAAAAATTTCGATATTTTTCCAAAAAGTTAGGAAATGCCTCAAAATTGTTGGAATGGATGATGATGATGTGTCTAGGCTTGGAGGGAAGCCTCAGCAAGAATGTCCAATTTCTTCTTCTCCTCCATGGTCAAATCTTCAATTTTTGCATTGGCTCTTTTGAGCTTGGCCAATGCAATTTTCTCCTTCAATGCATGATGTTTGACTTTCCTCCTCAATAAGTCATTATCCTTATTTTACTTTTATATTAGCTTCTCCAAATGTTGATTGGCTCTATCAAGCCATGGCTCCTTATTCTCATTGATCACAATAGCAAGCTGCTCATTTAGGGTTAGATGATCAGTAAGCTCAGCTTCCCTTTGTCTCTCTAGAGCTAGAGATATTTTCAGCCCTCTACTTCTAGGTCTCTTTCTTGGTACTTGTTCCTCTTCATCATAAAATAAGCCATACTTCTCTAGTGTTTCATCTAGCATGGCTTTGGCCTTTTCTGCCTTCCTTTGAACAATGACATACTTTACCTCATCAATGACCTGTTTGGTATTCAATTGATAATTTTCTTTCCCAAGGAAGTGTATGACATATCTGGACCTATCAATATTAGTTTGAAGCTCCTTAATCTTGAAATCCTTACCTTTTATGGCTGCATTATTGATTTTTTCATTTTCATATTCATCTAGGTCAACAATCTAAAATTCTTGTTGTCTTTCATGAGGATACTCCTCATCATGAATGATTGCCTCAATGGCCTTCTCTTTTCCTTTGTCCACCTGTTGTGTTGATGTAGAAGGAATGGCCCCTTCCACTCCATGTGGAGCAAACACATGTATGTGGCCTCTTTGGTTGGTTTTTTTCAATGTTTCAACCTCAACCATACTAGCCCATTTAGGTTCAATGTCCTCAATCCTGCTAGGTGACCCAAAATCATGATGAGATGGAGATGAAGGAGGTGAAGGGGATTGATATGATGATGATGAATGTGCTACAACAAGGAATTGTTTCTCAAGGAACAACAGATGGGATGATGAAGGGACATTTTGTGGATGCTGAGTGGATGGCTCATTGAAAATTTCATTAGCTATGAAGGTGCTCCATGCAATGTTTAGTTGATTGAGATGGTGGAGGACTATGATTTTTATGAGGGAATGATACAATAGACTTCTCATTTTCTATTCATACTCCTTTTTCTAGGTAATGCATGCCATCTTCTCTATACTCCGGAAAAGATAATAAGGTATGTTGAGAATCCTTACCCTAGTGAAATGCATTAAGAGCTGGATGTGATAGGAATAGAGCCTTGAAAATCTGTCTTCACATGAAAAGTATTTCCTAATTATCTTCATCATTGGGGCATATCTGTCTAGCAGGTGAGAAAAAGGAAATAACCTATTTGTTTTATTTTTGTGTCTTGGTTTTAGGAATAAGTCAAAGTCCTATTTCTTCAATTTTCCTTTCTTGAACCACTTCTCCCCAAAATTTGGGATCCTGATGGCATCTGAAATAACGACAGTGGATAGAGTGAAAGTGACACCATCTAATGTAACTTGGTTATCATGGAGTCCAGATATGAAAATTCTAGTGAAAATGGGATGGTGTTGGACCCTGTTTGCGAAAAAGGAGGTATCTAAGTAAGACCCAGGTTCAAAAGAGAGGCCAACAAGGTTTTCGCAGTAGTCTAGCACAACGCTGATATTTTCACCCTACTCTGAGGAGCAGAGTGTCTCACCCGAGGCATGTCGTGACCTTAATAAGGTTGGGAAACAGATCCAGTATCGACCAATTACAACTATAAAGTACAGCTAAAGGGACTTGGAATAACAAACAGATATTACTACTTTGCATAAGATATCACTAATTAAGCACATTCAGTATGTAGAATTAAAATTTAAAACATGCCATACATGCACAATAACCAACTGATTAACACAGAACTCAAAACATCAAACACAGGTAGAGCTATATTTCATTATCAATAAAAAACAACTACATTACTCCGCAGAGTCTATTACAGAGTGATACAGTACAATAATGACCGAATAGAGCTCTCTTGTGACTCTCCTCCTCAGCCCTCTGCTTGACTAACCTCCTGTCTATGCTGGTTGATTGCCTATTTTTTCTTCTGCCAACATGACTGTCAGTCTTTCCTCTTTTCCTGATTTGTTGTTTTCCACTTCATCCTGATCACTGGGAGTTCCGTTTCTTGTCCTTGTCTCCTGTTCTTGCCATCTGTGATGTTTTTCCGCAACTCTTGCGCCACCTATCTTCCAACTATCCGCAACCATGACAGCTCCCTATCTACCATGATTGCACTCCACCACCTGTTCTCTGCAACCCAAAACTATTTCATTTTCAAAACAAAGGCCCCAACAACCCCTGACCACATGCTATTGACTCATCTCGAGTCAATCCTTTCCTGCTGCTTTGGTTTCCATTGGTCTGTCTAGTTCTATGGTTGAATGTGTCTTCTACGTTTCCTCGCTCTGTCCAAACAAAGGCCCCAACCTGGGAACCTTTTGTAATGCAGAAGACTTGAGTTCTGCGAAGTCTTTAATTTCCTGTTTCCATTCCTTGATGAGTTGGTTAGTTTTGGTCGCAACTCTTTCAACCTCGGTTTTTCTTGCAACGGGCGATAGTTTGCTAAATACTTCTTTTATTTTTATCTCGGCCTCAGCAGCCATTTTTGTATTGCCTCTGCTGTGTGCTTGATAGGTTGCCTCAGCTCTCGGAAGACCTACTTTGTGGCAGCAGAATTCTCCTCTATCTTCTGTATCATGGTTTACAATACCTCTGCTTGATTGTATAATTGCATTATATCGACGGGATCCGTGGCCTCCTTTATTTCTTGTAAAATCTGTTGTATTTGTGTTGAGATTGGTTGGAATTTCATAGTTAACGAGTTAGAGCACTTGTGTAAATGATTCAGGAGGTTGTAAGCATCCCTTACTGTCATCCCTAGGGTTTCCTACATTCTGGTTGCCTGTTTCTGCTTTTCGGTAACCTTCTCAGCATATATCACAGTAGGATTTGGTAACACCAGTCTTGTCGCAAGCGCTTGCTTGAGCTCTTAATTCTCCTTACTAAGATTTGCACAGTTTATCTTCACGCAGATAGACTGTTCTACTATGGAGCAAGCTGATATGTCTTCTAACTTCTTGTCATCCTGGGTCATTACTGTTGGCTAGAAATTACCTTTTCCAGTTGTTCCTGCAAACTCTCCTTCTCCCCCTTTAGCTGGTTGCGCTCTTCAATAAGCGCAATGATATGCTATTGTTGTTGCTCGAATCTTTGCTAGAGGTCTTTGTGTAGCCCTTTTTCCTATTGTGCTGCTCACTGGATGAAGTTGTATAGTTTTTCAATGCCCCAGGTTTGCATACTTTCATCACCGGACATATCGTTTTTTGGTGGTCTCTCTTTGAGGGGTTGACCGCTGGCTATTGATCTTACTGAGTGCTCGTGTGGTGATGTGGGTTGGATTTTTTGTGGAAGCTGACTTCCTAGGTTATTCATACTTGTGTTTGGTTGAATCTGTTGTAGTATCATTAGCCTGCTAAAAATGGTTAAGCTCCTTTGGTGAGGGCGTTGTGTCTATAGTAAAAGATCCCCCCTAGACTAATAGGTCCAGGAAAGTGCCCTCTCCCACCAGAGGTTGGTTAACCTTGGGTACCATAGCCGTACTCAAGTTAACTTCTACCTCGGTGTCCCCATTTGTCTTGCTTCTTACCTTTACTGGGTTTGATATAGTTGCTGAGGTGGATGGAGTGCGGGTGGAATGGTCCTTGGAAGGGAATGAAGTATGAGGTGATGAATGGTGAGTGTGAGGTGAAGAGGTATGGGTGTGGGGTGGAGATGAGGTTTGAATATTCAAAACTGATAACGGATTGAACGCAGGTAGCTCAGAGGTGACCTGGGTTGCCACATATGGCTCCTCTTGAATTGGTACTCCTGTATCCATAGGTTGGGTGTGGTCTTCCTCAGTGAGGTCAACTATTTTCCTAGGCACTATGATTCTTGCTTTCTTGGCCTTAGGGGTAGCTACGGGTGGTTTAAGAGCCTTAATATTTTGGATTGGAATTACTGTGGTTGTTGGGGGTGAATTAAACATGGTTGATGGTAGGGCAGTGATGATAGGTGCAATCATGGAAGGTGATACAGAACTTGAGGACTGAAACTCTGAAAAAGAAGGAAACATAGGAGAAGCACTTGTGAGAGTTTGAATTACCCGATTGAAGCCCTTTACCCTTGTGTCCAGCTCCGCTAGTAAGGGTGTTAGTTGCAGTTAAGACACTCTACTCATTGTCTCATCTGGTGTCTCCCTTGGTAATGCTCTTGGCAACATGCCCACGAACGAATAATGATGGATTCCACTTTTGATCTTCATTCCAACTCCCGACCATGAACAAACTTGGGTGTGAAATGATTTTTCATCAACCTAAAACTTTAACGGTCTTATCTTAAACATTGTTTCATCCACACAAGTGGGCCTGATGTATGTCTGCTTGTGAGTGACCTTGAACCATATCTGTCCAAAAAACTCCTCGAAACCATTTTCTACCTCACCACTATATCCACCATCTGCCTATACCAGAATGTGAACGCCTCTTCGTTTACCTCCTTTGTGCTAGGATATCCCAAGATTTTCCAGGGTGTAAACTTCATCCCCATTGGTTGATCACTTGTGATTTCCGTGAGCTGGCTCACCCCTGGGTGAGTCCATTTCCACATAGTAAACACCATTATGAGATAGCCGTAAATGAACTCGGTGGCTCTTTTGTAGTTATCCTCACAGGCTTCGAACAATTCGTTCAATAGAAACATACACCAGTTCAGTTGGGTTCCCTGGAGGAAGTGTTTCGCAATTGAAATGGTGTCGAGGATGCATTCGCCCTTCATGTAATGCCTCATCCTCTTGCCTACGATTAGGTAACATGCAAACTTAACTATTGGACTATTGATGAGGTATATCTTCGCCCCCTTCCCTCCTCTTTTGGTGTCATATTTATTATAGTAATCACAATCACCCACCTTCTTTGCTCTCTTAGACACATTTAGCTTAGAAAATTTTTTAAGGTGATAACACCCGCGATTAGGTAATAGGCAAACTTAATCAATGACTTTTCATGAGGTCTATTTTTGCCCCCTTTCCTCCTCTTTTAGTGTCATATTTCTTATATTAATCACATCCTCCTGCCTTATTTGCTCTCTTGGATACGTTCTGGAATGCCATGGAGACATCCCTTTCTTCTACTGATAATCGCGTGAGTCAGTGGATATCTTCTTCATGTATCGGTATCTCCCGCCCTAGCCATAGTGATCCATTTTGGAGTCTACTCAACAGGAATTTCATACACTGCATTGCTGCTCCTGTGGTTCCAAACACTGGGAGGTTCCCGAAGTTCCAAGATTGTCGACTTAGATACCTCCCGAACTCTATTCAGCCTTGTCGCTCTCTCCTCCTTCTGTAGCATAATTCTCTATGTAAACCTGACTCTTCATAGCTGTAAATTGGTATGAATATGTGAAATCTGTGTCGATCAGAGACACATTGTCATACTTTCCCACTAACGATTCCATTTTATAAATTCTCTCGTCGAGCTCAGGCTCGACGACTGCTGGTGATACCTTTGTCATATTTGATCTTATTTTGTACACTTGAAGTGTTATCCCTGTACTCTCTCTATAAATTACTGCTACTGGATTATCTCTTTGCACTTCCTCTAATGAAATTTCACTTACTTCTATGGCTATTTCTTGTTCTAACTCAGAATTTTCCGGCATTCTCTTGCTTTCTTCTTTCATGCGGGTTAAGTAATGTAACCAGCATGAATGAGGTTGATAAGACCCAATAACTAATTAATTTTTCTGCCTCCCCCGTGGCTATAATTATGTGATTAGTTTCCGTGATGAGGTGTATTCTGACATGGCTGACTGTGTCTTCGGGATTTGGGTAGATGTGATGGGTAACAATTATGGCTTAATATGGAAAATTTATTACGATATGGTTGTTACTAATTATGGCATTTAATTCTCAAATCCGGGGATCCTACGGACTAACATCGGTATGATGGGTTATTATGATGGAATGATGTTTGACACGTTTGTCTTTCTGACATGGATGAGGCGCTAGACACTACCCTACCCCCGACCATAATTGGTTGCGATGCGGTCTCCGCATTGCAACAGTTGATTTTTATTTACTGTAGTTTGTTCTTTATTGAGGTTCCTATTCTATTCTCTTCTTGGGGGCAAGAGATTTATTAACTCAAATTATCTCTATTCTACCCTACTGACTCCTCTCGGTTGTGAGAGTTATTTGAAAATGAAATAATGAAACTTACTCATGATAAGGTTCAGGCCTGCACCATTCACCCATCCTTGTAACACTTGGCCATCCAGTTGTGCCAACCGAACTGCTCTTGAATCTCGAATCTAAATTACATGGTATGGTCCCATCCAGTGCCTTCTGAGCTTACCCGAGAAATTTTGAAATTTTTTTTCGTACAATAAAACTTTTCCTCCGATTGCGAAAATTTTATGTTTGATGTGACGGTCATGCCAAGATCTCTATCTATCTTTTTGGACCGTTTGAGTGGAATTCCGCTAGAAATTTTTACTCTTCAAGATTTTGTAGCTCATGGAGGCGTTCCTTGATTGAGTCTTCCTCTATTAAGTGTAGTGTTGAAGCGATTAACAGACTCAGTATGATAAATTCAGTAGGTACCATCGCTTCCCTCCCATACACTAACTGGAAAGGAGTATGATTATGTAATATTTTTACAATTGTCCTGTATGCCCATAATTTTGCTGGTATGCGCTCATCCCAGTCATCTCGATTGGCATTGTAAATATTTGTTAGTCCTTTTTCTAGGATCTTATTAAATTCTTCAACTATTCCATTTTCTTGGGGATGGTACAGAATGCTCTTATGATGCTGCACCATAAAATTATCTAATAGAGATTTTATTGTTGTATTGATGAAGTGTGTACCTTGATCACTGGTTAGACTTCTAGGACAGCCAAATCTGCTAATGATATTTTCAAAAATGAACCTGGATGATGTATCTATTGTGAAATCCTTCACTGGTATTGCCTCTGCCCATCTGGTAAGATAATATTTTGCGGTAATTATGTACCTTTCCTGTGAATGTCTTGCGACAAGTGAGATTGGTCCTATAAAATCAACGAACCATTTTTCAAATGGCTGCAGTGATCTTACAGGTTGAAGTGGCAACTCATCTCTATGCAATGGACGTCTCGTTCTTTGGAAGACATCACATTTCCTTACAAATGCTTTACTATCCTTGTGTACTATGGGCCACCATAACCATGCTTGTAATATCTTTCTTGCGGTGGGTTTTGTGCCGACATGACCCCCCGCAACTCTGCAATGACATTCCCACAATATATCCTCTCTTTCATGGTCCATGACACATCTCTACAAGACTTGGTCTAATCCCATCTTATATATTTGTCCTACTATTACTTTATACTCATCTTCCTTTACGACAAGATGTAACTATTGCCAGATAGACTGCTATCTGATCTAAATAGTCCGGGATGGCTTCTAATCTGAAGAGATCAGTGTCTGGCAGCTGATCATCCATGGACCCTTCATTCTCTCCATTTTCTAGCCTTGATAAATGGTCAGGTCCCACATTTAATCTTCCTGGTTTCACTATCACTTCAAAGGTAAACTCCTGGAATAGTAGCAGCCATCTATAGATCCTTCCTTCAAGGAAAGACTTGTTAACTAGGTACTTCAATGCTGAATGGTCCGTGAAGAATTTGAAAGTACCTCCTAATAGGTAATGGTGAAACTTCTGAAGGGAATACACCATTGCAAGAGCTTCTTGTTCTGTTGTTGTGTAGTTCCTTTCAACCGTCAACAACTTCCTGCTTGCAAAGTAGACTGGGTGGTCGATTGAAGTCTCTCCTGGCTGAGCCAAAACTGCTCCTAATGCAATGTTGGAGGCATCAATATGGACATGGAACTTCTTGTCTCAGTTAGGATGAACTAAGATGGGTGTACTTGCTAATTTTTATTTTAGTGTATTGAGGGCAATAGTACAGTTGTTAGTCCAAATGAATTGCTCTAATTTCCACAACAAATTTTCCAATGGGGCTTTTATCTTTGCATAGTTGCGGATGAATCTTCTGTAGTACCCGGTATGGCCTAGTAGTGATATTAACAGTTTCACGGTTTCTGGTGCTTTTATGTTAATTATGACTGCCACTTTTTCTGGATCCACACAGACACCTTTTTTACAAACACCATGTCCTAACAACGTCCCAAAAGGTACTGCAAAGATGCATTTCTTAAGATTGAGTGAAATTTGGAGTTGTCAACATCTATTGAACATTATCCTTAGTAAGGTTGCATGATTTTTCAAAAGGTTGTAAACTATCCAATAATCCATATAAACCTGAAGGAACTTGTGGCTATATTCCCAAAATGCTGCTATCACGATCCGTGAAAACACTGCTAGCACATTTTTCAACCCAAAGGGCACGACGTGGTATGTGAACGAGCCCCATTTAGTTGTAAAATTCATCTTCTTCTTGTCTTATTTGGCTATTCTTAATTGATGATATCCTGAGAATCCATCTGTAAATGAATAAGCTTCATTTCCCGCCACATTGTCGAGCACCTCATCACTGAACGGAGTTGGGAATGGGTCATGTATGCATGCATTATTGAGGCTTCTGTAGGCAACACATACTATAATCTCAGACTTTTCCTTTTTGCTTTATATAACTATGGGACTGACCCACTCTGCTTCTTCCACTGGAAAAATAAACCCTGCTTTCAACATTTTATCTATCTTTGCCTTGACTTTCTCTTTTACCCTTGGGTTCAGACGATAAGTTCTGTGCTTCACTGGTCTTGTTTTGGGCTTCAATATTATGCACATTTCCCCCATGTCTACTTTTATTCCCTTCCGCTACTAAGGATGGGAATAAGTCTTCATATTCCCGTAGAAGATTAAATATCTCCTTAGTTGTTTCTGTATCCCAATAGTCGCCAATTGATGCAATTTTTGGTTTTTCCAGGGTTCCAATGTTTAGCTTTTTGGTCTTTAATGGTAGTAGATGTATTCACTCTGTTGTGGTTTCTTATTGTATATTCTGCTCCCCTTCTTTTTCTTCAAAATATAAGTGTCTAAGATTTTCTAGATCATCGTCATCCATTTCACTGTCTATTCTCTTGCATGCTACTGATTGTTTGAAAATCTGTTCTGAGAGCAGTTGTTCTTTGTCTTCTTGAATCTCTGGAAAAAATAGTACTCTTTTGATGGCTTTTAGTGCCTATGTAATTGGTTTTGGTTTCTCCTTTAAAGGAAAACATCAGCAGAAATTGTCCGCAACTACTCGCTGTGTCTGCCTCTTTATTTTCTTCCGTTAGGTACCATGGCCTGTGGAATCGTATCTAGTGAATGTATAAAAAATTGTGTATCCACAGATATTATGGATATCCCGTTTTCTTCCAAAGGGTATTCACAATCTTGTAAATGCTTTATGGGGGTCGAATCCGGTACTTATATAATCGAATTGTGGTCCTTCATCTTATTTGAATCGATCTTAATGCCGCTGTAACATTTTCCCATCCAAAAGTGAGTTGTGCAAGTTGCTCCACCATCTTTCCGACGTGGATCGTAGAGCTACATCCATGAGCGAGACTGTGCTCCATCGGGACTTTATCTTCTATTCTGCAATAAATGTATTTACAATGTTCATATTTGATAAAGTCAGACATTCTCTTACCTTAGTTCCAACTAGCTTGACTCTGATAGTACATCTTCTGTATTAACTTCCCTATCATTAGTTTTTGTGCAGAAAATAGATTTATCTACTAAAAAGGATTATTTTGATTATGAGTATATTTTTATCACTTTTTCGGGCTCTTGAAAATTACGAAAAGATGAAACCCTGGAGTTCCCTTTTAAGCCCTTTTTAGACTCTATAAATATGAAAATATTGTCGAGTACTTGACTATTCAAACTCGTTAAAGGAAATGAATAGTCATCCCTTCAACATAAGTTTACCCCTTTTCCGAATTGAAATGGACTATTTACAAAAAAGGTACACGTTGACTAATGATGGTCAATAGTTCTCCCTATTATTTTATCCTTTTTTCTTCAGGCTTCGAGAGACTATTAAAAATTACAACCATGGGGTTTACTTATGTTTTTCTCTTAGCTCCCTAAAACTAAAACACCGAGTTTCTCCTATACTGGACTCGTTAAAATTTAACAGTAAAGGACCTGTCGATTACAAACAAGACCGAACCACTCCTTATCAGGGTTCGATTTTAATACTAAGATGGACTCATCTGAAGGATGAGCTTAAAAAAACAAGCAAATTTTATCCTCCTCTAGATTGTCAAAAAACAAAGAGGTACTTGCCAGTAATGGTGGGGGAAAAAGAGAGAAAAAGAATTTAGTTGTCACCCTTGTTTAAAAAGCATCATACCACTCTTGAACACGACACTTTGTCACACTTGTACATGGGTTTGGAAATCATTTATCTAACAGTTAATCAAACCACATTGAAAGTCTTCAGTCGATTTTTGGGTATTAGTTTTAGGTCAATTGCTACCAAACCATTTGCAGTGTCATTATGTGTTCAAGAGATAGTTCAAATAAACCATTCATTGCAAACATTTGTCTCCATTTTCATTGACCATCCATGAGTCAGTCACTGCAAATGTTTCTTCAAAACTTGATCTAATGGCTTCCTGTTGTGGGTTTTCCTACGATGAGTCATTTTCTATCGACGACAGCTCATCATCTAGAAATGTGATCTAGAATCCTATCAGTACCTTGAGATCTGCATGCCCTAATGGCAGGTTTCTCGCCTTCGACGACAGGTTGCATCATTAACCTTCGATCGAATGATTCTATGAAGTGTTCAACTGAAAATCATTCATTCACACTTCATGGATTGTACTGGAGTACTTTGAGAGCCATTGTTGTTATTGGTGGTTTCTCTCACACTTTTTAACAGTTCACATGATTGACTGGTAATCAAGTGGCTTCTACCATGTTCAAATTCGACACAATCGCATGGATATAATCGTACTAGTTTGGGAAGCTGAAATCAAGACCCTAGATCTAGTTTCCACCATCTAGGATGTGAAGAGTTTTATTATTCATGATACAGTAGACTACTTATGACAGATGACTGCGCTCATACTGTGTCTACTTTTGATGCAATATTAAAATCATATCTATACCAGAACATTTAGTTAGTTTTGATATGAGTATGGGAATGCCTACCTCAACGATGATATATATATATATATATATATATGCTTGCATTGAATGTTTTTACAGGTTTTTGACTGGTGTGCCTGCAATCCAAACCTCAGAATGATTAAACACTTCACTCTTCATAATAACCTCAGACTTCGCACTTTAGGGGGCAATCTGTTACACGTTATTTTGTCACCATGACATTTGACTGTCCATATAGGTCTATCACCACCTATATCATGCTCCCTTAGAAGTAAAAAACCCTAATGTTCCCAAACCAAGTCTTGGAATAGGAGAAAAGCTCATTAAAACCCTTAAAAGTCTACCTCCGCACTTTTTCTAGCCTTTTCCTGCGGGTTCGCGGATACTTGTTCTATAGCCTACGGTAGCTCCCGCACATTCTGCTACTAAAACCTGTGGACCCCCATAAAAATTCAAATAAAGGAAAAAGTAAATTCTAGAAGCTCAGTTGGTCGAATATTCTCCCAACTGGAAGCTTCTAGAGGCGCGATCAGTTCGAACTTTATCCCTCCACTCATGGAGCTTATCCCTTGGTCCATGGAGCTCAAATCCCTTCATGAGAGGAATCCGTCCCACTCTTCATGGAACTGAAACTACCTCCATTTCCCTATAAATTGAGCTCATGTTTCAGTCTCAAGGGTAGTTTTGTAGATGGTAGACATACATGTTGTTGCTGAAGAAATTAAGAGAGCATACTTCCACACTAGTTGTCAGTTGCATAAGAATTATATCACACTTTATGTCCATAAATCCATGCTGGGCCTAAAGAGAGGAAGGCTTGTTAAATCAAGGAGGAACGTATTGTTCAGACCCCTAGGAGAAACTTGTACACGACATCAAGGCATCAAGATGTAAAGCTACTCTTTTCATTCAAGATAATACCATGTTGGGTCTTGAAAATGTCATTCATTTCCATTACACTTTCACTATTATGTCCATTATATCACCTCCATTTCACTACTATGTCACTACATTCATCCCACTTCATTATCATTGGGCCACATTTATGTTTTTCCAAACTCTATTAATTCTTAGCCTTTTTAAGTGAATTTGTGGTTAAAAATTAGAAAATAATGTGCATATGCTTATACCTAACAAGTGGGTTGAGATTGTTGACATGTGTAGATCAAAAGGAGACTTCTAGAAGACCATTATGTGGCACTCTAAGGACAAATTCGAATTTTGTTGGAGAAGATCATGGGATCATGAGGATATGTGTCTCATTTCCTTGTTGTATTGAAACTCTAAGAGGATATGTGTCTCATTTCTTAGTTGTGTTGAAACTCTAGAAAGACATGTGTCTTATCATTTCCTATTTTGATTATAACTCTAGAGATGGAGGGAGAGATTCATGGACTCCCATTAATGAGATAACTCCTCATATTTTGTATAAATAGGAGAAGCTTTCTCCTATCATGAGTAGTGAAAAAATACTGAAAAATAGGAGAAGGAGAGAAAGGAATAGAGAGTGTTTTGTAACAAAGCTTAAGATGGAATGGGATGTAGATTTGTGAGTTTTTCAATAAAGAAGTTTAGTTCTTTGATGTTGTTTTGATTACAATTTTAAGGAGCTGAAGAAGGATTACACCAAATTGGTAGCAGAGAGCCCCTGCTATTCAAGGAGGTTTTACATGTTTTCTAGATAAGTTGTTTTCAATTATGTTTTGTCATATTTCCTTACTTAGATTGCTTTCTGAAATCATAGCTTTTAGCATTATTTTTCTTGTCATTTTCTTAGATAAAGGATCCTCATGATATTGCAGTTAGTCTCTTTTTCAAGCTCTTCCAATACTTCTCTATTAAATGAATGGGATTCAATTGTGATATTTTGAGTTATTAGCATTTCGTTTTCTGTTATTTAGTTAAAAAGAAGATCCTCATTTGTCAGATCTATTTAGTGTTTACATTATATTTCTTTAGGCAGAGTCAGTAAGAGGGCTAGAAGCTTCTGGTTTCATCCTTTCTAGTAAAGGTGAAATAACCAGTAAAAGCCCCTACTGTCAATCTCTGTATAAGAAATATTTTGTTCACACAATTTTAGATCAGATTCCTCATTGTACTGTAGTTAGTCTCTTTCAAAAGCTTTTCCAATAAACCTCTAATTCACGAATGGGACTAAGTTGTAGTATTGTGAGTTATGGATTGTTTTGCTTCATTGAATATCCTTATCACATTATGATTTATCTCTTTCACAAGCTCTTCCAATAAACCTCTAACTCATGAATGAGATTTAGTTGTAATGTTATAAGTTGTTTCAGCATTTCATAGGAGATCCTTACTACATTATAGTAATCTTTTTCTCAAGCTCTTCCAACAAACTTCTATCAAATGAATGAGATTTCACTATAATGTTTTAAGTTACTGTTTGTTTCAGCGTTTCCTTTTATGTTTTAGGAGATCCTCATTGCATTAAAATTAATCTTTTTCACAAGCTCTTCCAACAAATCTCTAACTAAATGAATCAGATTAAGTTGTAGTGTTTTGAGTTACTTTTCATTTCATGAATGTTCATTTGCAAGCTAGGATATCCATGGATTAGAATGCTCTGTTTTTCATCATTTTCCTAATTAGGGATAGAATTTACAATTACACTTTGTTTTGAGTCTAAGGTTTCCTTTTCTTTTCTTTTTGACATAGATTTGATTTCATCTTTTGAACATAGAGTAGCGTACTAAGTACTAAAAAGACAAAACCCCCAAAAACAATAAGAAAAACACATACAACGAAGTAAGGAAGAGGTCACTTAAGCACATATAGTGCACCACACTTCATCAGTTTACTAGCCTTGGTTGATAATTTATGTTACCAATTTAGACGCTAAACTGACTTGACAATACATATGGATCTCCTTTTCTCATTGAGTTGTTCTTGTGCTTATTTGAATAATCCAATACTTAGACTCCTCGATCACTAAGTTAGATTAGTTATTGTTAATTATTATATGTTGTAGGTGCTTTAAATTCTTTTGTCTGTCTTTGATTGCAGGTTCTACTTATTGAAGAAGCCTCTTTGGAGCGACTGGATAAAAGACTGCACCGAACGTTGGATTTCAAGGTAGGGGCATGTCCTCTTTCTTTGTTTATAATAATTCTGAATTGCAAATAATCTAGAGAAAACGATTTACAAATGGATGTTTATTTCTAGCTATTCGTAGAATACTAGGGAGATCACTCCTGTCCGCAAGAGGGATTAATCAACATAACACTTTCTTTGGTAAATTATCTCGTGTTAAGTGGTTATGCGTGATTGATATCTCTTCATGGTATCGTGAATGGCGATTGTGTTTCAAATTACTTAAAGATTTTGTAGAAGTGATTCTGTATTTAATAGTAGCATGTTATTGTTAGATCAGGAGAATCCAGGCAATACATATTTTGTATTAAATTTCTACATAATGATTTATGTAGAATCCTACAATCCTTTAGGGATATCATAAGTCATGAGTTCAAACCAAATGAAGCACTTGTGGGGGTTGTAAAACCCTATTACCCCAACTCATAAGGTTATTGATTCCAAAGGGAGAAGCTTCACAAGTAAGCATGATGCCATTCTATTCCTAGGTATATTTATTTGGGATTAGTCCCAAACCTCGACAAAATAGTGGACATTTTATCATTATTAGATGCACATTTCACCTATCTTGACTATATTTATCTTATAATTTTTAGTTTTGGTTTATTGATACATGATATTAAATGTGAAAACATTGTTGACATTCTATGTAGAATTTTGTTTGACACAATTACAGTTATCCCCTTTTGTTTATTAAGTTTTCTTATAGTAAAATACCAAGTATGGAAGTCAATTGAGTTGTGGTCCAATGATAAATATGTGAGAATTTTCTTATATTAATGTAATTAATATGAAAAAAATTCATACCAAAACATTGAATTTATATTTCCCACTTATTATTTTTATTTTCATCAAAGTGGAAAGGTGGAATTTTCATCGAAAATATAGTCATCACTTGGAAACAACTCTCAAGGAAGAAATTGTTGAATCCAACGCTATCGAAATTAATTTTGAAGCTAATTCCATAGTTGATTCTAAAGGTATATCTTCTAGTATAGAAACTATAAAATATATAAGAGTGAATTAGTGGCTAAGAAAAGTAAAAATTTCATGGAAATCTAGTTCAATAACCAAATTTCTCTCTATAATCTGTTCTTTATAAGGAATCTATATCACAAGGACAACCAAGTTTTTGGAATTTCAATCATTTAAATAACATGGTTGAAGGATAAGGAAGAGCATCCAACAAATAAGACCTTGTGACTTTTGAATTTTCAATTCAAGATTGTAGGGGAATGGTGCAAATGAAGAATATTCCACCTTCTATTTTGTTAAGTTTTTATGGCTTGGCTAGTGAAAATATAAACACTTTTATCTTTGAATTTGATGTGCTTTATGAAAGATATGATTATTTTTCGGATGAAAACTTTGCTTACATTATTTCTAGTGATCCTTAAGGATGCGTAACACTTTGCTTGTTCATGAGGTTTAATGAAAATACAATTGGAACATGGGAAGAAATCTGACAATATCTTCTAATAAAGTATCAAGATAGCTGCAAAGCTAGATATTTATGAGAGAAAATTTTGAGGGTAACATGAAAGGAAGCCTGAAATCTTAGAAGACTATGTGGAGAGATTGTAATTCAATTTATAGAGTGCAAAACAAGATAGGTTGGATTTAAAGACCTTGAATTATTCTCTTAAGATGGATTTGAGATGAGTGAATTGACCTACTAATGTTTATGGGAGCAGGAGATATTTCCAAACCATATTATGATTATATTTGTGAGTTATGTAGGTGTTACTCATGAGGCAATTCAAATCATGCCAAAGGTACCAAACACATTGGGAGCCTCATCTAAGGGATGAATCACCTAAGCTAAAATTTGAAACTCGTTGAAATTTCAAAATTGATATATTATCTCCCTATTCTCTTAATTGTGACACAAAAATCTAAGAAGAATCATGATGAGGCAGAGTTTAAGCATTATCAATTTTCTACAAATTTAAAAAGAATAATAATTTAAGGAATTTCCCACTAAATATTGTAGACATTTGTGGTATTCGAGCAAAAATATGTGACTAGTAATTATCCTTCATTACATGAGATGAAAGTAGTGTGCCAAGTAGCTAATGAGGCAACAAAGAAAATATGATTTATTTCAAAAAAATAACCATGGCATACTTGACCACCATGAATGACATAAGGCACATCTCAATATTATACTTCATTTTGGGTTGACAATGAATATTCCCCTCAAACTTGGTATCGATCAATGCCATGGTAGCAATGGGCACCCCAATAAGCTAAAAATCAACATTGGAAACAACGTTGGAAAGGGACACCCTTTGGAAACATGCAAAAACAATTAGTCCAACAATACCTACAATAAAAACATCCATAATTTCTCTAACAAAAATAATTATAACTATCTTTAAATTAGCCTAAAAAACCTCCTCATATTCCTACTCAACCCATTTCTAACCTAAAAAATAGAGTGATTGATCCCCCTTACAATATCGATTTTCCCTAATCCATAAAATTCTGTGGATATTCCACTGGACAATTCGTCACAACAGATCTGACAATATTACATTAAAAATATGAAATTCTACACTATTACAGTTTTATTTAATTTGTAGATATGTATATTTTACTATAATTAGTACAGGCATGAAAATGGAAATTATGCAGAAAATAGAGAACGATAAAATAGAGCTCTCTCTCTCACACACACATAAGACACAAGAAATTCTTTGGGAAACCCTTTCGGGAGAAAACCCAACTGGAAGGTGAGGTCTCTCCGCTCTCTTTCTCTGTATGGAAATATGGCTGTAGGTACAAGGAAGTAAGGCATGTGGCTTGTGGGCTGATACAATGCACAAATAATATTTATGTTATCTGCCTCCTATATCTCTTGGCTATATTTTCTCAACTAGGGCACAAAATTCTCTTGATAGAATGGAATGCCTCTTCCTCCTAGTGACCTAGTTATAACACATTTCGATAGCCTACTATTGATTAAGTTTTACTACATCAAATCTTAACTAGAGTTAAAATATAGAATCTTCTAGAGACTATTACATCAAAATCACGTGGCTATCCCCGCTTCCATGAATAATGGGGGCTGACGTGACATCCTCCCGAATTATAGGTGTGAAAATAGGAAGGTAAACTTCTAAGTGGCATAACGTTTGCATACGGATTCCGATTGACACACTTATTGCGTCGTTGGAAATATATATGTGTGTAGAAAAACAATTTTTTACCCTTAAAAAACATAATTTGATACCTCAAAATTCTCCCAGAAGGTTTCAAGCCTCGTTTCACCAAACTAGGTCCCGCCGATCAAAATGGTCATATGAACTGATTCCTCCACTTTTTCCACTCTGAATGCATTGAGATGGGTGACAAAAAATATATTGATCCAACCCGGATCACACCTCCCCATTTTGGGAGGATTTTGGTCCCCAAAATATTCTACTAAATGAGATGAGGAATTTTTTCTCCACCTTTTCTCTGGTGTACCATTTAGATTTTCCTGGAAGTTGTCCCTTTAACCCAATCTGCCATAGGTCATGCTGCCCATGTCTGTATTTATGGACCTCTTATGCTAAAATGTATCTTCTATCAGCTATTCCTAAGCATTGGGTTCCAAATCCTCGACTGAATGTAGGACCTGTTCCTCTTCTTGATCTAGCATGGAAGGGTCGTAGAGTTTCAAATTCTCCAAATTCACAACTAAGTAAATGTGCATATATGGTGGTAAACTGAGTTGATAGGCATTATCACCTACCTCTTCTAGTATCTCAAAGGGACCGTACCTTAGATCCTTAATTTTCTTACCAGACCCACACGTCCTTTCCTTATTCAACTGTAGCCATACTCTGTCTCCCAACTTGAACAATTCCTCTGTTCTCTGTTGATCATGCTTGGCCTTATACTACTCTTGTGACATTTCCAGTGTTTCCTCTACCTGTAGATGGATTTGCCTGATCTTCTATATAAATTTTTTAGCCCTTAAAGCATCTCTTGTAATATCTTCCCTCACTCCTTGTTTCCCATATGCAATATCCAAAGGTGAAGGTGGAAAATATCCAAAACAAGTTTCAAATGGGGACTTTCCTGTAGAAGTGTGGACTGCTCCATTGTAAGAATGTTGCATATATACCAGATTTTCGTCCTAGATCTTTGGATGATTATGGTTGTATCCCCTGAGGAGATGCACCAAAGTCCTATTGAATACTTCTGTCTACCCATATGTATGTGGATGTAATGTTGTAGATCTCTTCAACTTCATGTCCATCTTCTCCCACAATGTAGTCCAAAATGCACTGAGAAATTTTGTATCCCTATTTGAAATGATGCTCCTTTGTATACTAAAGTGCATGGAGACCTATACAAAGAACAAGTTTTTTTCTCCTTGCTTTCTAATGGTATTTTTACAAGGCATCAGAACACACATCTTGTTGAACCTGTCAACTACCACGAACAGGTAGTCATGTCCCTTCCTGGTTACTGGTAAAGTCCATGGAAATTCTTTACCAAGGACAAGAGGTACATGTAAGGGATGATATAGACCCTATTTCCTATTGCTAGCTTGTTGGTACAATAAAGCATGCATCCTCTTATAAACCTATCTACCTACTCTTGCATCTTGGGCCAATACACATACCTCTGCAAGTTAGACACGCTCTTCCCTACACCAAAGTGCCTGAAAACCTTGGAGGTGTGAGCCTCTTTGATAAGCTACAATCAGTTAGCTTTAGAAACACATAGCTTATCCAACATGTAGAGTAACCCATCCCAGAGATGGTAGTCAACAGTGTTGTCGCCATCGTGCACATGACTCTGACTCTGAAACTACTGATACAACTCCTTAAAGTCCTCATATTCTGAATATCCCTCTTTGTATGCATCATGGGTGAATGGCTCCATGTGCATACGAGTCCCCAAAGTTGTGATCTCTGATGTGGGTGGCCTTGAAAGCATGTAAAACAAGTAATTGTGTTTCCCTTCTTATCATTTTTTTTACAAAGTTGGTTATTGTGATATATATTCCAAAAACAAAAGGAGAAAGCTCCCATTACAGGGAGGGTTTGAAGAGGAGCAAGCTTAAGCAGATAAGAGTGGGAGCGCAATCCCACTTACCTAAAGCCTTTTTTCCAAAATTTCCCGAATTTCCTACTACGTTTTTGGCATACTATCTTACAAACTGAAAAAGCAGAGAAACACATTTACATAACATAATGGAAAATTATTAATATATGTCGAGTGATTATCCTTCTTTGTATTCTGAAATCTACTAGATATTGATTAGAGAATTTTTTGCTGTGTTGTAACCTTTGTTTAATGCCTTGATGATTAGATCATTTGTAGATAACAACTATTTCTTCGTTCCGACCCTCACGCTGCCTATTCAAGGCCAAATTATTTGATCTTACCCGAAACTTCAATTCTTGTATTGTCTCTCTTACTTTGTCCATCATGTATTTTTTGGCTCTGCTCGATACACATCTCTCATTTTGGGAGGTTCTTTCTATTGAGTTCATATGAATTGCTGGTTGTCAAGGAAACTTATGTTCAATCTGTTGATGGTGAGAGGTAGAGTGATTATCCCTCTATGCGTTGGAGACAAAGAGATTTGGTTGTGCTTCCAGATGCACTCTGATGGTAGCTAGGTGAAGGACTGTGTGTAGACTACATAGCTGCACTGCTGATTGGAGGATCTCGCACCTCTTGAGAAGAACAAATATAAATTAAAAAAAATCAAGGATGACAGTGAGGTAGGCTTTGGAAAGAGACATGCAGGGCTACGTAGAGGGAAAACTTAACAGAGAGAGTGAGCAGGAAGAAAAAAAAAAAGCCAAAATGAAGTTGATGGAGAAGAAGGGATAGTAAGCATTTGGATGAAGCGCATTTGGGTTCAAAGGAGAAGCTTGAGGCAAAGCGCACCTGCTGTTATATGAGTGGGTGAGAGGATGTAGAGTTGAGAGCGTAAAAGATGGAGAGGGATGGGTTAGAGGGAGGATGGAAGGGGAAGACATCGTGGAGATAAAGGAGCTTTTAAGCTTTCCAGGGAGCATAGTCTTGATAATGATCAAGCATGATAGGAAAAGGGAGATGGATCAAGCCCAATCTGGAGGAGCTTGCACTGATATGCTTAAAAACACAAAATCATAGCATACAGAGTCGATGGGAGAAGGCTTGATCTCGATAGAGAGGAATAAGCCAAGGTCAATGCTATTGAAAGGATAGGAGATGAAAGAGATGAGGGGGATTAAGTCATCGACTCGACAAGACCTGTCAGGCTTGAGTATAGCGCTGCAGTAAGGACCATAATTATACAAAGTCTGAGAAGGATGACTGTTTAGATTGGAGTCCTTGTTAATTTTTTTTGTCAAAATCCTCTTGCTATTACAATGAGACTGTGACAGGGGAAGGAAGCAGACCTTGCTAAGGTATTGGGGTGAAAGATACCTCATCTTGGATTCTTGTTTCTCCTTCGAGCTGAGATAATTATCGATTGGCCTGGTGATCTGCACTAATATTATTTTCTTGCAATATGTGTTTGAAAGTGACACTGCCCAGATCTATTAGATTTTGCCTAATTCTGTTGACTATTTGGCCCATTGCTACATTTGGAGGAGTTCTCAAGTTGAGCATGGCTTGAATAATTATAGCTGAGTCTCCCATGATTATTGGATTCTGTATTTTCCTTTTTTTGAGGATCATGGTGCCCATCATTAAACTATATGCTTCGGCCCTATTGTTAGAGGTTTTTCCTAATCCCCATTCATAGGTGACGGGATTGGTTCCACCCAGATCTAGGAGAATGCCCCCTGCACCTGCTCTTCCCGTATTGTTTTTTTATGCCCCATCAAAGAGGAGGCAATGATTTTTCCTATTTTTCATCCACAAAATGAAATCATCCTTTTTTAATCTTATTTTCCAATTTTGAATGGGAGTTTTTATTTTGGGACTACTTTTCCAGGTGCTTTTTCCTGTTGCAAAGCTTATCCATATCCTCTCTTCCTATTGGATCTGGATGTTGTCAATTTCTCTCAAGCCTTTCATGTTTAAAAATTCTATTGTGAGCCCCCATGTCTTTGACATAACTTTGCCAACATTTGGAGATTGAACTTTGAGGATTTGTTGATTTATGGATAACTAGATCTGCCAGCAGAGGAAGGATGGAAAACTTCCCCAAAATATTTTAATGGTGTGCTTTTGCTTTAGAGAGTAGGGATAAGTTTTTTTCCAATCTATGAAAAAATCATTAAAATTTCTTGAGAAATTTAGGTTGATTTCCAATGGGCTCACTGACAGGTTCCAACATTCTTTTGTAAAGGGACAACCAAGGAAAAGGTGCTGGATACTTTCTTCATCATTCAGGCACATGAGGAACCTTGAGGGACCTGAAAAGCCTTTCCTTTTGAGGTTGTATGATGTAAGAAATTTACCTTTTAAAAGAGTTCATACAAATATTTTAACTTTGGTTAGAGTTTCAACTTTCCATATTGACTTCCATGGTGCCCAATCTTGATTATTTTGCTGTGCTTGAATGGTCATATACCCTAATGTGATTGAGTAATATCCTCCACTCGGGTACCAAATGAAGGTGTCTTGGGCCTCCTGATTAGTTGGCACAGCTCCCTTAAGTCATATGACTAAGGAATCCCATTGAATTTTTAAGTTGTGTGTCAATTTGGGTATGTGCCAATCCACCCAATTTTTGTTCTTCCAACGAGAGATAGAGTGCAAGGTGATCAACCCCTTAGTGCTCATCCACCTTTTTAAATCATGGAGATCTATATAGGAGGGATTTGGAGAATTCCCCATTATTCTATAATCCCATAGTAGAACACTTATTTCGTTTCTAGGTAGCTTAAGGGTATGCTTTATGATGATGGGAAGGAATTTTTTAACAAGCTTCCACACTTGTGAGCATGGTTTGGTTGGAACACTTCCATCTAGGAGAAGAGTTTGGTGTTGATTCATATATTTTGAGGCCATGATTTGTTTCCACAAACAATCTTTCCCAGTGATAAGTCTCCAAACAATTTTTTCCCCAAGGGATGCATTCATAATTCCACGTAACCTAATAGATAGGACTCCCTTATCATAGGGATGTGTTACCTGATCCCATTTTACCAAACTGAACTTTTTGGTTTCAGTCTTTCCGCCTTACCATAAAAATCCTCTTATTATTATCTCTATTTGTTTGTGGGTGTTGATCGGTGCCAAGATTGCTTCAAATTGGTAAATTGGCAACACTGTGAGAATGTTTTCATTAGAATCACTCTACCCACTAAATTTAGCCATTGCATGCCCCAAATTTTAATTTTTTTCCTCATTTTTTCAATTTGGGTACTCCATAATTCTACCTTTAGATTTTATTTTGATATAGGGAGTCTTAGATAATGGAAATGGCTCCAATTTTCTTGTGATGGAATCTCTAAAATCTGAGATATTCTTTGTAGGGTGCGAGGGGGCATATTCCAGCCATAGATTCAACATTTTTCATTATTTAGTAGCCCACCTGAGGCCTCCATGAATTTATCCAACACTTTTTTAAACCTTCTGGAAATAATGCATGATGCCCCACCCATCAAAAATGTGTCATCAACAAACAAGGAGTGATTGATGCTTTTAATGCCATGGGAGATGTGGAAGCCGGGTAGTAATCTGTCTCTCCTGCTCTTCTCCAAAGACCGACTTAAATAATCTGCCATTATTATATATAGAAATGGATATAGGGGACATGCTTGCCTCAATCCTTGGGAGCTCTAAAAAAATTCACTTGGCCTTCCGTTTATCAGAGGGGCTAGTCAAGGTCCCACAATGCATGCTCTGATGACTTCAATGATCTCAGTTAAGAAACCAAATTTCTTGAGGAAAATAGTTAGTTAGGTTAATATTACTCGATTAAAATCATTTTACATGTATATCTTTATGATAATTCCTTGCTCTTTCTTTAACATACTTGAATGCAAGGCTTCTTGGAAAATCAACACATTGTCAAGGATCTGTCTATTTGGCACAAAACCACCTTGGTTTTCTGATATAATTTCAGGAAGAAGTTTATTTATTCGATTGGCTATGATCTTTGTGATTATTTTATAAGAAGAGTTGCACAGTGAAATAGGCCAGAATCGATTGAAGGAGGAAGGGCTTGCATCTTTCAGAATTAGAGCCAAGTAGGATGAATTAGTGAATATACCCATTTTGTTTTCCTTGAAAGAATTCCTTATCATTCTAGTTAGGTCCTTCTTGATTATATTCAAATTTTGTCTGTAGAAAGAAATTGAAAAAACATCAGGACCTAGTGCAAACAAAATTTTTGATTTCATCTTCTTCAACTTCTTGTACGATCTCCATATTTTGATTAGCGCTTATATTATTGGGAACATGCTGTAGAAGGGTCTCACAATCTTCATTTTCTCCACTTTCTGTGAGGAGGTTTTTAAAATTTTTATATGCTTCTTGTTTTAAATCATTTGGGCATCTTATCTCCCTTCTCTCAATCTGAATACTGTCAATTCGATTTCTAGTCCTTCTTATTTTCATTGAGTTGTGGAAAAAGGATGTGTTTTTCTCCCATGCTTTTAACTATAGAATTCAAGATTTTAATCCCCACACCTCTTCTTCTATTCTATTTTCTCTATAAATTTTCCAATAGAGAGCCTTTTCCCGAATTTGACTTTCTTTGGTTTCTTCCTTATTTTCCTTTGCCTCTTGAAGTACCTCCATTTTTTTGATTAAATCAACCTTCCTTTTCTGTTTTTTTTTGTCATTTTCCTTGGCCCAAAGTTTCAATTCATTTGTCAATTTTTTAATTTTGTCTCACATTATCACCCAAAAAATTTCAAAACAACATTTTGACAAGGTTACAAAATTTCATGAATCAAAATTGGGTTATAAGAGTCAATTTAGGTTTGATCAAGGGTAGGTTTTAGATTTCTTATGGTTTAAAGCTCATCCTAAGGTTCAAATAGAGCCTTTTTTAAAGTTATTTCATGTCAAATATTTATCATTTTCCATTTGTAGGTCATTTCCCAAAGTTTTGTGTCAAAACTATTCAATTAGCCAAAAAACCGTGTTTTCGTAGTGCCACCTGTTCAAAAAAGTCATTTTTCGCTACGAAAGTGCTGATAGTTTCGTAGCGCAAACATGAAAAATAACACTGTAGGCGCTACGAAAGCGCAAATTTGTAACTGTCTTGTCAGTTGAGTTGGAAGATGTCAGAAACCGTTGGGAAAGGGTAGGATAGTGGCATGTCGAGTCATGTAATGATGAAATTTGATGTACACACCCACGTTTGCAGTCATCATTGTCATTATAGGTTATGAATTAGGCATCATTCAGTTATGAGAGGACATTTTAAATTTCAAAATATTTCCTAATTAGTCATTCTCATTCCCATTTGCCTCCATTCGAAATGTCTGAGCTCTAAGTGTCAAGCCAAACTTGTGGCTGGTTCATACAAAGGTCTTACTACACCCATATCAAGCGAGGCTGAAAGATTTTTTCAAGAACATGGCAAAGGAAAATAAAATTCACAGAGGAGAACATTGCTTAAGGCATGAACCTGAAGACATGAAAACAATAATTGAAGACCCAGCAATGATGGAAGCGTTCAAGAGAGTAGGTTGCCTACGGTTTTGTGAGAAGTTGCAGGGCTGTCACACACAGGTATCCAAAGAATTTTCCATGAATTTCAATGGAACAACCACTAAGGTCGGGATTCTAAGTGTGTCCATTACACCAGAGGTCATTGCTGTTGTTATTTAGATACCAAGAGGTCAAGAAACCTGGTTCAAAAGTTTCAAATTTGATATGGAGCAGTGTAAAGAGTTTATGAAGCCTGAGTACACAAACATGTACCTTAATAATGCTATCCCTAGAATCTGCATCAAATATAACTACTCAAAGTTGCTGCTCAACATTCAGAAATATTTTACCTGTGAAGGTAGATATCACAAGGTTTATTCATATCATTTCAAACTGCTTCTACACTTCACTGGTAAGATTTCACTTGATTTACCTTTTTTTCTGCATAGGAGTCTTGCAAAGATGGCTGATAAGGTGCAAGAAAATTCTAAAGGGAGTGAAACATCCTTGTTTCATCATGGTTTAATGAAGTTATTAATTTTAGATGAACTTCAGAAGATAGGCAGAGATTGGTCATCTTTCTTGTTTATAAATGGTTTTGAGTTGGAAACCCTAACTCCTGTAAGAAACCCTTAAGCTAAAGGAGTTCCATCACCACCAACAGCAGAACCAAGTCAATCTATGGCTGCAAAACCAAAAGTAACTGTAGGAGTGAAGTCAAGAAAGAAAATTGAGAAAGAGCTAGAGCAAATTCAAATGCTTAATACTCCAAATTTCCCACCTGCAGAACAAAGATCAAAGGTTTTCAAAGATGCAAGACAGAAACAAGCTGTCAGCAAGGGGACCAAAAGAGTAACTAGAAGCCAAGAAGTGGCATTAAAAGGAAAGATAATTGCTACAGAGGAAAGCCCAGTAACAAATGGGAATCTAGAGGATATTCTTCATGCCATTGACATAAAAGAGCCACCCATTTTCCAAGCTGAGTTCATTGGGAAAGAGGAGCATAAATTGAAAAAGGCCAAGTCTGCAAAGAAGCTATAGTTTAAGGGGGAAGATGTAGGTTTCATCTTTCAAGCCAGAAAGCCTATGACTAGGCATACTAGGAAACTGATGGAAGGCCGAAAATAAGTTCAAATTCCCATTGAGATAGCTGAATCCCCTAAATAAATTTCTTATCTTTCATCACCTACAGTGAAGCATACAATCAGCAGAACAAAAAGGGGAAAAGAGAAAATGACAAATAAAACAGAGTTTCAGTGTCTTGAGGAGAAATTAAGGTTGGCAAACTAGGAAATTTTTGTCATGAGAAAGAGAGCTAGAAATCACAATGTCGAGAAAGTACAGTTTAAACGAATGAAGGCACTGTGGGAAGGACAGACTGATTATGTTTCTGAAACTCCAAGTAGTACAGAGCAAATTTTCAAGTGGACAGTTCCAACAATAAAAGAAGCTAAATTTGTTAGAATAATAAATACTCATTTGAGAGCTACTAACAGAAGACTTAAAGACCATGTGAGAGATTTAGAGCAGCAGGTGGATTTGATTCATGATGAGTTAAAGAGCAGAGGCCTTAAAATGACAGTCATAGAAGAACCAATAGCTCAACCAAGTGTAAATGAAGAAGGGACCTCAAGAAAGTTAGAATGACTGTGTTTTTACAGTTAATATGGTTTTAAAATAATGGAGTCAGGCATATTTTGAGCTTTTGGCATAACTACAATTTTCACTTGGAAAATTTTTGAAAAAACTACATACTCAGCAATTTTGTAGTGCATCCAGTGTAAAAAAGCAGAAAAGTGCTATGAAATTTTTGTAGCAACTTTTCTTGCTTATTTTGATCAATTTATGAATGGTTAAAGCATGAATCAAGAAATGAGTTTGCTATGGAGGATGTATTAAAGGGTAATCAAAATAATCCTGGAGGAAAGAAGTCAAAGATTTGAAGAATAAAGGTTGAAATGGCAGCGCTACGAAACTGCTGTGTTTTTGTAGCGCAGAATATTACAACATTTTGAACAGTATTCAAAGTGGTTTTAGACATTTGGAGGCTAGGGAGGAGTTATGGAACGTGTTATGACAACCTCCAACAACCAAGGACCATGAAATGAAGGGTACATGATGGTCAGAATGTTCAAATAATGCAAAAGATCTTATGCCTAAAAAGAGGGTTCTGTTTCCTATTTTGATGGAGGTCACCAATATGGTCATGAAGAAATGAAGCCCATGAATCATATTCGACCATGTGATGATACATTTGGCAATGATGTAAATTTAAATAGATAGGGTTGTTATAGACAGCATTAAGCAGTTTTAGTCCTTTTTGGAATAGGACTGTTTAAAGTAGATTAGGTGTCTTTTTGTAATAACTTCCATGTCTTATGGTTATGCAAGGTGTCAGTAGTTATAAATTTGATGTATCTAGCCTAGAGGTAGATCATCTCAAGTTGTAAGAGATCTATTAAAGGCCAAGAGGTCGAATTTGTATGGGTTGGACATTTTTGGCAAAACTGTGCTTATTGTGAATTGACTGATTTTCAGCTAATACAGAGATTTTCTACTTGACCAACTTGAGATTAAGAAGGAGTTTTAGTGTGTTCCTATTCTATTTGCATCTCTTATATTATCTCATTGCAGTGGTGTTTCATATATATTACTCAGAATTCATCTTTTAGATGCTCTGACTTCCTATATAAGTGAATTGACTGTGTTTTTACAGTTTCATGTGTGTGTACCTTTTAACTAAAACTCTGATATGCCTCAACTTCCATGTTAAGTAGGTTCACTGAATTACTAAGCTGCTTTGAATCCATAAGCCCAATGTATTCATGTTGATGTGATTCTCAACCTAAATCTATCATTTATCTGTTTATTTCCTAAATAGAGTTAGCCATCTATATTTTTATCCAAATCATTAACTCTTGAGAGAGCCCTCTTAGGCTAAGGAGGCTAAGCCTTAGTCAAAATATTAGGTTTGAAATAGTTACATGAAGTTTACTGATCAAGCAGCCTATCAGATCCAATTTTTTGATAACATCTCCCACACAAAATAAGGAAGGCCCTTACAACTCTCTCCCACACAAAATAAGGAGGGCCAACGCTCTTTGAGACCACACTTACGTAATTAGTTTTGCGGAATCCTCATTGTTGTTCCATGTTGGGGAAATATATTTACTGAGTTCCTTAATCATTGTTGTTGTTCCATGTTGAAGCAAGGGATGGAAATGACACCCCAAAGTCCCAAGAGAGATAACCACCAACTTGTGATCAAATGTTGTTGTATGAATAATTCTCAACGTTGCTAAGGTGTAATTGGATAAAATTTTATCCTGAACGAGAATGTGGTATAGTCTTTCCTTTATGTTGCTGCTGCCTATTCTCTTGTTGTTCCATGTGTACTTTCTGTTGTTGGGAGGGATTTCAAGAAGCTTATATGTTTCCATTTTATTTTCTATTGCATCCCTTGATGGGCCTGCTTGGTACACTCCTTCGAATTTTTCATCCACATTTAGAACTAGATTGAGGTCACCTCCCAATATTACTTTTTTATTTTGGGAATTATTTATGGTCTCTTTAACAATTTTCCAACATTGTTCTTTCTCCCTATAATGGTTTGGTGTGTATATGTTGACCACACAATATTTATCATTGGTGGCTATATCTTTTAATTGTGTTATGATCCAATGCTGCTTTTTTTTTTGTGGCTAAAGCAGCTCCCATTTTTCTTTTCTCCATAGAGTACATATATCCCCCAAGGCCCCTAGAGCTTGTTGAGCTGTTCCTTCATAGTTTTTTAAATTTTTAATCATAATTTCAGATTCGTGGGCATTGGTTTTGGTCTCCTATAGCATTAGTACGTCTGGTATTTCGATTGCTAGTATATCTTTGTTTTCATTGATTTTCGTTGATGTCCCCAAACCACGACTATTCCAGGAGATCACAACCATTATTTATTTTGATTGGGTGTTGAGGGACCTTTCCCTCTTTGGTGATGTTGGTTTTTCTCTTTATTTCCTGATATTTTCCCAAATAAGGAGTCCATGGGGGGCTTAGTGCCCATTACCATTTCTTTTGCTGCCGCTTCATCTCTCAACTCTTTGTTTGACTTTATTCTTGATTTTTTTGGGTGTTATAAGGTGAGTAAAGAGTATTTTGATTGGTTCCTTGTCAATATTTTGTCAACTAAGGGGGGAGGAGGGTTGTGAGTGATATTGGGGGAAGCTGGAGTGAGGAGAGGACGGGGGGAGTGGTGAGGGGAGGGGGGGGGAGAGCTAAGAATGGGAAGGTATTCAAGAGGAACAAAAGGGTTGGGAATAGGGAGAGAGAAGAGAGAAAGAGGAGAGTTGAGAGGAGGAGGAGAGGAGGGAGGAGGTCTAGATTGGGAGGGATCCAAAGGTTGGGTGGGGGGGGAGGTTTTTTTGCTGCTTTTTTCTTTTTTACTTGTTCCCATTTTGGTTCTGGAGCTTCTACATCTTCATTTTCTTGTTTTTTCGAGCACCTATTTGCAAAATGACTATATTCATGACATACCTTGCATTTAAATGATATCTTATCGTAGTCGAGTTGTTGTATGTGCATCCATTTGTCTACTTTGATCTTCACTGCCTCCAGTAAGCCTCTTCCTAGGTCAAATTCGACTCATATCCTCACATAGGCGTGCATGTTCTCCTTTGGCTTGCATTTGTCAATATATTTGCGGACAACATTCCCTATTTCCTAGACCGTTTGTCACCTCA
Source organism: Pinus albicaulis (assembly GCA_034641835.2). Classification (NCBI taxonomy): domain Eukaryota; kingdom Viridiplantae; phylum Streptophyta; class Pinopsida; order Pinales; family Pinaceae; genus Pinus; species Pinus albicaulis. Next base: position 4,686 of record JAXQQM020061821.1, on the reverse strand, counting down.
ACGATCAGAATAGTTCGACCAAACATAAGAGGCCACGCAGCAGAATTAGTTTCAAAATCAGTACGCGCCATCTATTTATATAGAGCCCTCACATGTCCATGAAATATGGGCCGTTTCTGAATATTAGATCCATTTCTTCCCTTGTTTCAAAATGGAAGGTGTAATACCCTCTTCCACAGAATCTGATAGATATTTTATGAGTTATTGAAGAGGACCAGTTCCTCTCATCCCACTTCTGAACCGAGCGAGGAGAAGGCCAGATGCCTGTGAACTGGCCAACCAAGCCACGTTCAGAAAGGGACAATGTTGCTCTGTGAGGAAGGGAAGGAGGGAGGATGATCTCAGAAATTTCATTCAGTTTATTCACCAACTTTGATATGGAGGGTCTGGTTCTTGGGGGACCCATGGAGGAGATCAGTGATGTCAAAGTATCTGCAATTTCGTCCTAAGTAGAGGACGATGATTTAGGGGGAGGATCCCCATCTAGCGGAGGGTCCGAAGGTTCCATTGAAGGCAACATGAGGCCACACTAGTTGGGATGAAACTATAGGGGCTGAGGGACATAGGTCCTCAGGGCACGCACATAGGGGAGATTCAAATCACTGCAGAGCAGCTTTCCGTACACATTAGAATCTTAAAATTAGATTTCTTAGATTCCCTTCGTATACTTGATCACCAAATGAAATTTCCATAAAAACCATATCCACTTGTAATTCCTGGTCTGTTATAGCTTTCTCTGGGCTTGAAAGTGTGAAATTTTCAATCTGAAAAGTCTACAGTTGTAGCGATAGATTTATTTCAATAAGTTATTTACAGAAATATATCGGTAAATATCGAAATAAATACTATTGCAACATTCAAAAATATATATGCAGAGAAGTAAACAATAAAGGACATAAGCACAATAATCAATCACATGTACACAATTGTTTTGGGACAATTGTCCCTAGAAAAACCCAATGTAGGAAAAGTAGTGCAACATATGAGGGTTTTATTAAGTTCTTCAAAAAAATACTCTTTACAAGGAATATACTGGCAGATAAAATCTGAAAACACCTGAGACAGAATTCTCGGCTCCTCCCGACAAATCCCTGACACTCTGATCAACATCTGCATCTTTCTGTGACTGTCTACGTGTTTATCTGCACAGTCCCTGTGCTAGACTGCGTAAGTCTGCGTAGGATTTGCATGGGTTCACTGTGCTGCCTCCTGTGACCCACTGCGTCTCTTTTTCCATGATCTTAGTCACTAGTGACTCCCTCCTTCTGCTTCTACAATTCTCCGCCTTGCAACTCTCCCACTAAGATCGAATTCTATTACTTCAGAATTGATCTCCTTCGGGTACTCAGTGTATTCCCGACTTGTTTTCCAAATGACCCGCAAGCCCCCTTTTATAATATTCTCGTTGATGAATCAACGAACCAGATTAGAAGTCTAATCAATGGCTAAGATTAAAAATTGACTTGATCTTTTTTTTCTAGAAGATTCACACTCTGACTTATTAAAACCCTTTAATTGTTTCATTTCCCTAATTTTAGACTTAGTGTCTCTATTAAAATAATTAATTATTTTAATAAGTCATGAGCTGAGTGGAATTTCCACAAACAGTTTTTGGGTTCTTTGGAATACTGATGTCCAAGCCTCCTTACAAAGTTTGATATTTGGAAAAATTTCTGATGCTAAAAAAATCAACACTCCCTCTTAGCGAGGAAGCTGTTCCAACAATATGCCTACTACATGTTGCTTTGATTTTGAAGCACCCTGTACATTGCTGATCTCTGGACGCTGCCCCTCATCTGTTGTGCTGTTGCCCTTTGTACTGCTACCCATGACACTGCCACTATCACTACTGCATCTGTATTATAGCTCCCTATGAATCCTGATCCTATCCACTCCTGCTACTGGAATGGATTCTTGATCATCCCCATCTTCTCTCTGAAGTATACAAACTTAGTCTTCCCCAGAGCTTTCATGAGAATTTCTACCACCTGTTCTCCTATTGGAGTGTACTTCAACTGAATAGATCCATGTTGTACACATTCCCTGATGAAGTGACACCTGATGTCGATGTGCTTCGACCGATCATGAAACACGGGATTTTTAGAGAGCTTGATGCAACTCTGATTATCGCAAAAGATACTGGTCGCTTCCATTTTCCCCTTTAGTAGGTTCACAAGAAATTTTCGAAGCCATATGGCCTCACACGAAGCTGTGCTAGCTGCCATATAGTCTGCCTCTGCTAGCTCAGTGCCACAAATTTCTATTCCTTGCTGCGTTAGTAAGTCATTCCTGATCCTAAACTAAAACAATACCCACTAGTACTCTTCTGATCTATTGGACCCCCAACCCAATCTGCATCGGTGAATCCACTCAACCTGAAATCACTGTTATGATTTTACTTCAATCCAAGCTTGACTGTTCCTTGAAGGTACCTGAGAACATGCTTGGCTGCTGCCCAATGAGCCCTCTTAGGTTATACCATGAACTGAATGAGGGTATTTACAACATAATAGATGTTTGGCCTTTTGTTTACTAGATACATCAACGATCCTATGAGCTGCTGTTACAGGTCAATTTGGGCATCATCCAAAAACATATATCAGTATCCATTAGGGTCTATCATACTCTAAATTAGTTGCTACATGCCCTAAACAAGTCATCCCATTGATTTTTTTCCTTCATGAAAGTTTCACTGCTTGGATGCTAGTTGAAGTGCCCCATTCAGCCATCAACAAACCCCTAGACTGCAGTCACTACTTTGTAGAGCATCTACTCCCATGCAAGGCTGTGTTGCAAAGGATCTAGGCCCACTTTGAGGTGCGTTGGTCGACTGGGAGCAAATTTTTCATTGGATTACGAGAATATTCCCAACCTTTAGTGGCTTCTAGAAGTTGTTCCAACTTTCACATCATCTGATAGCTTCAAATATGGACACCATGGAGCCATTGAACTTCTTATCCTCATATTCCAATAAACAAGGAAACCTCTTCATCCATTTTTGGAAAATCCATTCAATGTTTCATTTATGTCAAACTACCTTCATCTACTTATCAATAGAGCACTGATCATAGTGCGCAAGAGAAAAATAATTCGTATTAAGTAGAGTTATGCTGGTGATATCACAACTCTTGTAGGTATCATGCATGTAATATTATGCTGCTGAAGCGATGATGCTGGGTGTGATGAGGATGGGGTTGAAGCTGGAGTGAGTGAAATTGAATCGATCAACTGGTTGTACTTATCCTTCTACTTCATAATAAATACATTTGTTCCTTTCCTAATGCACATGTCAATGATGTTATATGTGTATTTACAAATGTAATCGATTCAATTTTTTTTAATTTGAATAGATCATTATGCATTTATGTTGTTTTTTGTCTTTTGTTTTCCATTTCAAGTATGAATCAAACGATTTCGGTTAGATTGAGAGTGACGAAAGAGACAAAGGGAGGTGAGGAAACACGAACATATTACAAGTAGGTTTAATCCCTTATCTATTCAATTTAAGGATAAGGTCAAATATCTTTCTTTCTATTGTTCTAAGTGCACCACCACACTTAGGGAAAGCATACTTATTCGTAGGTTCAATTTTCGTAAAAGAAATTGGAAACTCCACCGGGGATAAACAGATCTTCCCTGGTGGTTTTATCCTTGTCCATCAACCTTTAGTAGACTTTACCTGCTTAATTTTAGTCATTTGAATGTGTTAGAAAAAGTCACGTGTTTGATTGCTTTATTAGAGAGTCCTCTGGAACCAACACATTGTTGGTTTTGACACAGTGCTCTGCATAGCACTGCTGGCTTAGGGACAATGCTTTGCAAGGCACTGTCTCCCACTCAAGGGTGGGTTTCCCCTATGACCAACCAAAATCTATAATATTTTGTCTTTTGCAATTCATTTCAGTGTATTGCTTGCTGAAGTTTTAAGTGACTGATTGCCTCTAGAGACCAGATTGCCTCTACTGTTCTTGCCTCACTTTGGATTTGTTTGATCAATGTTTTTTTTTTTTTTTCTTTGTCATTGTCGAATAGTTCCAAAGGTAAATTTTACATTTGAAAAATTCATTATTTTCAGAAAGAGGAATTGTCATTTCAGTCTTTGTTTCTCTTGAAAGTTTTGAGTGATTGTTTGTGCATTAGTTTCTTTTTCGTTCATCTAAACTTAAAAGGAATTGAAAAGAAAAACATGCATTTGCATATAGGGATTGTGAGTGCTGCATAGGAATAGTTTAGGGAATTGCATTTAGATGTGCTCATTTTTTTATTTCATTCAATCTAATTTCTCTATCACTTGTAGCTAGTTTTTCATTGTCAAAAATTAATTTGAAATGAATGCTTATCATTCTAATTGAATTCTAGGAATTTTCAATACATCTTGTGGTGAACGTGAAAGGAAAAATGATAAGAAAGATCAACATAAAAATTATCTAAATTTATCTAAGGAATCATTGTAACATTAACGATAACATTTAGAGGTCTAGGCTAGAGACGTTTTGAGTGTGATACCTCATTCTATGTATGTAAGTATATCAGAGCTCTTCCACGTACTTTCGGGTATATCGGGCGATGTTCTAGTATGAAAAGTATAAGGGGATGCTCTCACTGTGTGGTTTCGCATTAGACAACACTAATACAGATTGGGCCTCCACATATCTTCGAGTATATTTGCGAGGACAACTTTAGGTT
>JAXQQM020060276.1:0-44896 GCA_034641835.2 Pinus albicaulis | reverse complement strand
TTTTTTTTATGCAAAACAAGAAACACAAAAAACAAACTATCTTTATTTCTATACCATATAGACATGAGGCCCACCATTTATCTTCACTCATAATTCATAAGATTTCCAAATATTTAAGAATGTGCAAATTAACTCTCTATGAAAAATCATTTTTCCAATTATAATTAAGAAAAATAAAAAATATATCAACAAATAAATAAAATAGAAATATAATAAATACACCTATCCCAGTAAATTTGAATTTATTAATAAACTTTAAGATTATATTATATAAAATTGAGTAATAACATAGAAATTGTCCTATCAAATTTCAAAAAAAACTGAAAACGAAAATAAACTATAAAATATAATAACTACCCTATATAACTCTTTCCACATAATTACTCATTATTTTGTGTACTCCTTTTTTTGAAAAAATAGTCTCATCAAATCTCAAAATAAAATTGATCAAAATAACTATAAAAAAAATAATAACTACTTATATTATGATTTCCAAATAATCACTTTGATGTGTGATCCTAGAAGATTTAGTCTTATCAAATCTATTAAAAAAAAAATTGAAAATTATCAATGAAAAAAATCACTACCCTATATAATCCTTTCCAATAATAATTACCTTAAATAATCCTTCCTTTATAATTCTTTCCAACAATAATTACCTTAAATCATCCTTCCTGGGGAAATAAATCGAGAAAAGAAACCAGATATTCTCTTTTTCACATTCTCCACTTAAAACCAATGAACTGAAGGCCAACTTCTACGATCTCCATTAAGCTACCGAGACATCAAAATCTAGGCGTTGTTGGACGCTAAGCTGGACATTAAAAAAAAAAACCACGTTCTCCATTAAGCCACTAAGACAGAAATCCAGGAGATATTGGATGCTTAGCTGGACATAACGGAAATTAATATGAAAAGAGCTATATTTTTCAGTAATGGTCATGGTGATATTATGTCTCGGCATTTGCATCGCATCTGCATATCAAACCCACCCACCCAATACATTTAATTATAATTAAAAAAAACTAGATACCACCCACCTACCCACCCACCCAAAAACTAGATCAAACCCACCCACCCACCCAATACATGTTTGGAAACAACACATTTTTTCACGGTGAAATGTGTTTATATATATATAAATATGATTAACACGGTTTACTTCAGTTTAATTTTAGAAGACATTTTTTACATTTTACTTCAGTTTAATTTTAGAAAAAGTATAATTAATGTTGAATTTTCATGGTGAAATATTTTAGGAAAAGGTTTAAGAAAAGTAGACTATCCTTGATGACAGTAACTCTGTTATATGTCACGAAATAACAATATTTACGATGATGTGGATTCCACATGAAGCCATCTGTCACTTTATAGGAACGGACTCCTACAAAGACTAGACACATTAGAGTCACATCACTTTATAAATGAACGTCATATTGATAAGGATGCTTGTGGGTGTCACATCAATTTTGACACAGTCATCAAGAGAAAAAATTTGTTTGAATCATTACTTTTTGATACATGTCTTAAATACAATATAAATTTAACTAGAAGCTCATAAAAGAATTGAGCTTAGAATTCCTTTTTCATATCATTTGTATTTTCAATCTATATTTGGAATATATTGAAGAGATTCCCTTTTGAAGAATAAAAAGTGTAAACCTATGTGAAATTACTTCACCTTATATTAAGTTTAGCATCCAACATTGTTTTTTGTGATGATATAATTGAAATACGAGTAATATTGATTTAAGAAATGATCCATATTGTTAGCATCACCTTATTAAAGGTACGGTATGCAAATATAATAAATACTACTGAAAAAAATAATCATAAAATAAATTTTAATAGAATAAATATGTATTATTGAAATATAGTCATAATCAACATATATAATTAAGAAAAATTATAAACACATATTATTAAAGATGAAAACATATAAAAATAATACAATGAATTTATATTAGTAAGTGTAATTGTGACTAACTTAAATTATATAATGAAATTGTTTTATGGAAGTCTCTTTAATTTATTAACATTCATTTTTCAATTTAATTAAAAATAAATATATTATTATAGATTAAAATATTACAAAAATAAAATATAAATTAACATTAATAAAATTTATAAATATAATCATAATATTTTTTTTATTGAAAAAAATAATAATAAATAAAAATTTAATACAATAATAATAAATTATTAATATATTTTATTTGAGTAAAGTAGAATTATAATTCATGTACAATTGTGATTCATATTGAATATAGAAGAAGAAATTATTTTAATGTTTTCCAAGCCAAACATAGTATATAAGACAGATTGCTTCTCCATCTAACTCTTGCCACAAACTCTTAGATAAATATATTAAACACCTTAAATAATTAGTATTGTTATAAATATTATTTTATAAACTGTTTATATATAATTCATAAAATTATAATTCATGCACAGTCAATAAATGGCATCAATTATTATAATGCTTAAAAATATTATTTTATAAATTTTTAATATATAATTTATATATTTGTTATTTTATTAATAAATACATTTTAAAATCATTTTATTATATTTTTAAAATGCTAAAATAAATAGGATATGTTTGTTTTAATAAAATATAAAATGATAATGTGATATGTATGTGTATTCATGTGAATAATGATATTTTATAGGATAATTGGATGTCTTAAATTTTATAATATTGAAGAATTTAATATATTACTTGTTAATAAAATATTTCATGATAATATAGTATACAATTATATTAGATGTTGATTTTAGTTATTAATTGTTTTTTTTTAAATGAGAAAATATATGATAATCTAGTTATTAAATTTCTTATATTTTCACTTGAGAGAAGGATTATATAAAAATAATTTTATATATTATATAGAATAAGTGAAAATTAAAAAAACAATTATGGTTAAAACATTTTACTAGGGTTTTGTACAAAACCAAGATAGATTCATTTTAACTCTAGATCTCTCAAGAGCTAAGAAGAATCAAATAGTGCAAAACTTTTCTGAAGTTTTGAACTCAAAAGAAATATGCATTTATTGGTGCAAAATTATGATTCATATTAAATAAAAGATATAATTTGTTGGTTAGATGAATCATTATAATGTGTAAATTTATAATTTTATAATTTTTTATATAAAATTCATATGTTGGTTTTTTATTATAAAGTGAGGTTATAAATTCATATTAGATAAGATATACTTGTTTCAATACTAATATTAAATTATAGTGTAATAGATATGTGTATTAATTTCAATAATGATATGTTATAAGATGATTTGATGTTTAAAATTTTATAATATTGAAGAACTCAATAGGTTAATTGTTAAAATTGATATTTCATAATAATATTATATACAACTTTATTAGCTATTGATTGTAATCATTATATTTTTTTTTGTTTGATTATTTTTATTTTTTATTTTTTTAAGAAAGTGAGAAAATATATGGTAATTAAGTTATTAATCACTTGTAGGACAATAATAACTTCTTGGGATGAATAAAATGAGTTTTGACATATCATTTTTATTTAAGACAATTATACCATATAAAATAATTCGGTGGTGGTCAATAATGGGGTAAGCTTTGACCCATCTCTTTTATTCAAGTAAAACCATGTCATTAAATAGTAATGGGTAATTGGTAATGGTTAATTCGCAGGGGAGCTATTGGACACCTAATCCTCTATGGGTAGGTGTGGAAGGCGAATAGTCACAAATGGATTCCAAGTGACCTTGGAAGATGAATCCAAGGGTCACACCATTGTATTATAAATGTACATCCATGGCGAATAATAGGAATAATAAATGCTTATCTTTCTATGTGTGTGTTTAGTTTCTCCTCCACCGTGAGTGTCTTTAACATGGTATCAGAGCGGGCAATCTCTTGCCCTGCTCAAGTCTAAGCCACTAGCTTTTGTGGCCTGTGTAAACCTGCAAGACCTAGGTTTTTCCTTTTTAAGCATTGCAGCTCTGCCTCTATTCATTATTTCTACACACTTACAAATCTGCACTGGGTAGATCACAAGACATAATTTTGGCTCTCTACCCCACCTAAATCCTGACCTCTTTGTGGTTGTCAGTAATATCTATTTTTCTAATTCTGGTTGAGCAATTTGGGTGTGTTCTACCCATCTCTCTGTTGTTTTTCTCAAATTTGTCTCATATTCTAGTGTGTGTTACTTACTCTTAGACATGTACCATAAAATTTTTAGTTGCCTCTCTACTTTCGCTTTGACCTGTGCGATTACCTTCCTTGGTAAAACTATTTTCATTGTGAAAATTTGAATTATTATTTTGTTTCCTGACTATAACACCTTTGTAGTCATTTCATGCACTGTACACATTGGTCAAGGCCGTCCTTCAAATGATACACACTATGCACACTATGACAAACCTGTGAGAGTATTGTAAATGCATAGAATCTGGTCTTTGTTTGTGCTCAACCTATTCTCCTAAATTGAGTTCATTTAATTGTCAACCAGGGTTGGTAAACTGTTGAAGTGTGGTGCACTATATGTGCCTAGGTAATTGTCTCTTACTTCGTTGTGTCTAGTATTTTATGATGTTTTTGGGTTTTTATGGTTTTATGTTCGCAAGGGAAAGAACTAAATGCTGGTGGAAAGAAGCTACTGGTCAAAAATAGAGTGAAGCCTAAATTATGGATGACAGATGACAAATGAAAATACTGAAACAGAACCAAACCTAAACTATGACTTAGCAAAATACAAAGCTTGATAATGACTTCAAGAAAATAAATCACAACATGAACTTAACTTGTCCAATTCATTAATTAAAGATGTTTTGGAAGAGCTTTGAGAAATGGGCAGCTAAGTGTGAATAAAGTTCTCCTAACTAAACAATTAAAGAATCAACTTATAATGATACAACATCTCATTCATGATTAAAGGTTTATTGAAACATATTTGGAAAATAAAATTTGTAACATCATAAGATCTCTACTCTAAAACTAGCTCCTAATTCTATTTTGCAACTTAGTTTAACACCACTAAACCTCACTCAAAAGTTATAGATTTTTTTTTAGAATAGTCTTTGAGGAAAGGCTTGTTTGTGAAATGGTAAAAAAGTTGCAAAAGTACTCCAGGCGTTAGACTGATACTATCTTCTGTCCAGATGATTATGAGTTAATATAGGTTTGGAACAAAATAAGTTTTGTAAATAATGAAGACCGTGGTATTTAAGTTTAACAACTAATGCAATTTAAAATGCAATGGATGGCAACTAAACTTACAGTGTGCTAAGCTAGAACTAAACTAGGGTGCTACTAGTCTACAGTGAATAGTGCTAAACTAAAAAGCCATTATCAAACTTGAAACGAAATAACAGAGCATGAACTAAATGCAATTTGCCTCTGGAGTGCTCTAACTAAGTTATCATGCAATTAATCTATGGGATTCTACAGCCTATTTCGTTCATCATGAATGGTATTTTGGAAGAGCTTGTTAGAACAATCCTGGCTGTACAATTCAATGCAATTGAATACAAACATAAAAACTGAAAGCAAATACAATTAAAAACTAGGACATCACAGCTATTTCCTACTCATTGTTATGATGTTTTGGAAGATCTATTTAAGAGTAAGATTAGCTATGCTACTTAGTGTAAACAAGCAACTAAAACCTACAGTATCACAGTTATGCCTTATTCATCATAATGATATCTTGGAAGAGTTTACTAGAGTAAGTTTAACTATGATAATGAACAAAAGGAATTGCAAATAAAATCTCTAACACTACAGCCATTTCTTATTCATCGAAATGATATTTTGGAAGAGTTTATTATAACAAGTATAGGTGTAATGATTAATGAAATTAACTATGAACGTAAACTTCAAAAAACTTGAAAACGAACTAAGATACTTATCTAAATTGCAAAAGTAAAGCTGCTCAGGAGGCAGGGGCCCTATACCACCAGAGTAGCACAAAATCTAGCTCAAGATCAACTCAACGTGTTCAAAGAAATGATGTCTTCTTCATTAAAGGAAAATAACTTAAAATAGAGTATTCTCGGACTTCAGAAATGTAGCAGTCAATCCACGAAATCTAATCAAAATCTAGAACTAGTCTCTCGGTTTCCCGAGTTACATTTATAGCAAATCTTCATAACATAACTTGAGATAATACGGGGATCATTTTATTTTCATATCAAAATCGGACTAGAACTCTAAAGGTGGCGGCGTAAAATGACAAAGGACATCTGGACTGTCCTTGTCATATTAGGAGTCTATCTCCTTGTGTGAGTTCCCACGTACAAAACCACGTCCAAAATTCCGTTCAATCTTCATGGTGAGAAACAAACGCTGAGGACATGATGTGGAATACACCCATGTGTGGCTTTTTCTGAGAGGACACCTGGAACATGCTTGGACGTGAAGACAACTGCAAAATTGGAAACTAGCTACGAAATGTCTGCATTCTGTAGCTAGTTTCAGTTCAAAATGTATTACAATGACAAAATCACAAAACTTAGCAAGTTAGCCATGATATTCACTCTTAAAGCAATTTTAACTAATTTCATTGATCATTTGAGCTTGGGATAACAATGGAAAAAAGAAAATGGAGTGAAGTATGATGGAAGAAAGAACAATCTTGGGGCTCAACATACCCCCACTGCTGACTTCTTGCATGTCCTCATGCAACTTATTCCATAAACTCAGATACTTCTGCAAGAACATCCAACCCTCTTCTTTTTCTTTGCCTGGAAGTTAAAGGTCTTCTGGGATTCCTGATGACTAACTTGAACCTCAAATTGGTAAGTGCCCTGATTAACTTCTTGTTCCTCTTTTTCAACTTTTCATTAGCCTTTTCCACTTTGTCCATTTGTAGAGACAAGGTTGAGTTCATACTGGTTTTTAGTTTAACTTGTTCCTTCAGAATATCATTCTCAGTCCTGATATGTCTATTAAGTACTTCCAGCTCGTACCTATCTCTTCTTAACACATCTATTTCGAACAGTGGAGGACTAGGGGTTCTATCTTTACTCTCTGAAGCTTTCTTTCCAATGTTTCAACATAGTTATAAATTTCTTATTGTGTAGGGTCAATTTCAGGGGCTTCTTCATCAAAATCTTCTTCAACATCTTCTTCAATAGGTGTTTCTTCATCTTCTATGTTTATCACCCCGGTTTGTTTAATCTATGTTTTTCTTGGTTCCCCCCTAAGTCTATGGCTCCTTCTCGGCTGGGATGGTCCCTCTCCTTTTTCTGTGGCAAATTTTCTGATTACCCTCTCTTCCTTAAGCTGTCTCTTAATCTGAGTCAATTTCTCAGAGATTATTTCTTCACTGCTTTCTTGAATTGCTTTATCAGTTTCAATTCTAGAGGCTCTCCATTTTCTTCTTCTCTTTGTAGGCTGATGTTCAGGTGAAGGCTCTTTTGGTTCCTCAAAGTGATTTCTCACCAAGAAATTATCCCAAGTATCTCTTGTTTTGGCTAAATGGTGTTCAATTAGAATCTTAACCAAGCCATGATGGTATAGAGTTGTTTCTAGGAATTGGACTCTCCTTTGAACACTCGAAGCCATCTTTTTTAAACTTTGAAGCAAGAAATAGGGCAAATTAAGCTCTTCTTCTAGGAAATGCATTATCAACATAGTATGGTAAACATAGAAAATACCATATCTACCTTCACAAGTGATAAATTTTTGTAGGATAAGCAACATGTTTCTCCATTTATTCTTTAATGCAGAGCTTGGAATTCCCTTTTTAAACACAGTGACATCCATACCTGGTGACTTGAGGATCTGCTTCCATGATTCATTATGAAATTATCTGTTCTTAAACCATCTTTCTCCATGTCTAGGCAATCATGTTGCTTCTGCAATTAAAACCTCTGTGACAGTGAATTTAATATCTCCAACTTCAACCTCAGCTCCTTTGAATGGCCTTGCAAACGTTTTAGTAACTTCTTTGTGGAAGCCATTAAGTTTTTCAAGGAATTGCAGCCATCCTGCTTGTTGCAACATTTCTCTGCTTTGAGGGTATCCTTCCAGGTATTTTGTGCCTACTGGTTCAGTTCTCACGATGAGGCCCATAATTTCTTCTTCAATCTTCATATTAGTACTCTTTTTGCTCACAGAGACAATGACTTAAACCTTCAAATTAATACTCCTTTGCTTCACAGTGACAATGCTTCAATCTGCAAAATGATATACCTCTAATTCACGGTGACAATGGCTTCAAATTTCAAACTGATATACCTTTGCTTCTTGGTGACAGTGGCTTCAATTTTCAAACTAATATACCTTTGCTCACGGTGATAGAGATACCTCTTTTTTACAGAATGAAATGATGAAGGGTTGGCTACGGGATGGAGAAATAGGGAGTGGTTACGGAACGAGTTAATGAAGTGAGGTGAAGAAAACAAATCAATCAGTGAAAAGACCGCAGATATATTTTGCAACAGATTCAAAAATCATCATTAAATGATTTGGCTGGGTGACGTGAGAAAATCAATCACTGCAGCATTTTAACTGCTTAAATTTTTAAATGATGGAAGGGTATAGGATTTGAAATGAAGGATTTTTATCCAAATTTTTGCGGAGGGTATATTTGGCATGATCAATAAAAATAATCAAAACAACTTTTCGAATGATTCATAACTAGACTATACTAAAGTTTTTCATGATATGCCATTATAATCAGAACTTTTTACCTTTGCTTTTCATCTGCTTTTTGTGGTCTTTATATGCTTTGTTCTCCTCTGGAAATCATTACTTTGTGAGTCTTCATAATCCTTCTTGATTTTTCTTGTTCATGGGTATACATGATCATCTTGTTGCAATTCAAATGTCTACTGATTAGTGCCTTCAGGATCTGTAGCTGCGAAATGACTGTCTGGCTGCGGAAAGTCTGATTAGCTGTAGAATATCTGTTTAGCTGCAGAATGTACCTGTAGAGAACTTTAATCATGGAATGGAGTGGTTTGGAATATAAGTGGGATATTATATGGAATGAGTGAAGATGGATGATGAAATATGGTATAATGGGATATGTATGAAGTGAATGATGGAATGAGATGGATTACAATTTATGAAATGGAGTGGAAAAGTATAAGAAATGGCCTGCAATTCATGACATGTGTTATTCAATTGCAGAAAGACATCAAACTTTAAATTTTGATATGGAAATGAGGTGGTTGAAGTATGGAATGAGATGAATGAAATATGGAATGAAGTGAAGTATGAATGAATGAATGAAATGGAGTATGGATGGATAAGTAAATGGAATGAAATGAAATGAGATGGATCATAAGTGAAATAGATCTGAACTTATGATTTTGTAACAGCTGCTTGCAGAAACAAAATGGAAAAGTTAGAGTGTCAGAAAGACTCTGATTTTCACCCTATCTTTTCTGTATAAACATGCCAATCAGAGATTGGTTTTCATGTTTATACTTTATTTTTATTTATTTATTTATTTTTATTTTCAAAGAAATGACTTCAGAAAATTCAATCAAGTTGATGAAGAAGAAATATTCTTCTTCATTAACTTCACATCACTGTTTTCCTGGAACTTCTTGACAAATTCTTCTCTTGAGAGTGGTTTGTGATACAACTTCAATCTATGACCATTCACAAGAAAAGTGACCTCTTCTTCATCTATTGTCCTGATTTTTACTGCTCCATTGTCAAAAATTTTAACATTTCATATGGCCCAAGCCAATGTGTTTGAAATTTACCTTGAAAATCCTTGAATTTTGAATCAAACAAGAGAGCCCGGTCACCTTCTTTGAACTTCTTCTCTTTGATGTACTTGTCATGCCATCTAATCTTTTGCTATTGGACTAGACTTGTTTTCTGAACTGCATCTTGTCTGATCTCGTCTAATTCATTAATCTACTCCAATCTATGCTTTTGTGCCTCCGTTAAATCAAGTCCTAGCTGAACTGCCATTTTGAAAGTTTGAATCTGGAACTCTATGGGAAACAAAACTTGCTTTCCATAAACAAGTTCATAAGGAGTATGGCCTGTTGTGTTTCTCCATGTAGTTCTATAGGCCCACAAGGCTTCAGGAAGCCTATTTACCCAATCTCTTCTATGCAAATGAATAGTCTTTGTTAAGATTCCTTCAATGACCTTATTAGTAGATTCCACTTGACCATTTGCTTGTGAATGATAAGGAGTAGATTTTCTATGCCTGATTTTTTACCTCTCCATCATTTGTTCCACTAGCCTCAATGTAAATTGAGCTCCTTGATCTGTAACAATTTCCCTTGGGACACCAAAATGAGTAAAAATATCCTCAAAAAGAAAAATAACTACAGATGCTTCATTAGCAAAAAGTAATGGCTTGGCCTCTGCCCATTTGGTAACATAATCAGTGCAAAATACTATATATCTCTTTTGTCTTGATGGAGGACTAATAGGTCCTAGAAAATCCAAAGCCCATTTTTCAAAAGGTTCAATATGTACCTAAGGTTGTAATGGCATCTCACCTGAAGGAGAAGGTTTCCCTACCCTTTGGAAACTGTCATACCTTTTGACATACTCTTTAGCATCTTTAAACAAGGATGGCCAATAATATCCTAAATGAAGGATCTTATAGGCTGTCCTCTTATCAGCAAAGTGTCCGCCACAAGGTTCATCATGACATGCCTTGAGAATCTCAGACATCTCATCTTCCCGAACACATCTCCTAATGATCAAATCTGGACCTGTCTTGTACAACTCATTAGCAACCCATGATTATTTTGCACTGACATAAATGACTTTTCTTTTATCTCTTGCATTCATTATTGAAGGAAATTTTCCTGAAACTAAATAATTAGCAATGTCAGCAAACCAAGGAGTTTGAGTAGAAATTGCAAAAAGATATTCATCAGGAAATTGATCTTCAACTAGAGTGTCATCTTTGATGTTTTGGAGTCTAGATAGGAAATCAGCTACTGTGTTTTGTTTTCCATGCCTATCTAGAATGGTAATGTTGAATTCTTGTAAAAGAAATAACCATCTTATGACTCTGCCATTAGTAATTGATTTTTTCATTAAGTATCTAATTGCAGAATGATCAATGTGAACACAAGTTTTATAGCCTGTTATATAGTGTCTGAATTTGTTTATTGCATGAACAAAAGCAAAAAACTCCTTTTCAGTTACAGTATAGTTTAACTCTGCAGGAGTCAAATTTTTACTGGTATAGTAGATGGCATAAGGAATCAGGTCTTTTTGTCCCAATATTGCTCCTAGAGTTGTATCTGAGGCATCTGTTGAAATATGAAAAGGTAACTTCCAGTTAGGTCCCCTTAAAATAGGTGCTTCAGAAATTTTTGTTTTCAGGGTCTCAAAGGCTAACTGGAAATCAGAATTCCATTTGAATTCACAGTCTTTGGTAATTAATTTGAAGAGTGGAGATGTTATCTTGGTGAAGTTTTCTATAAATCTTCGATAATACCCTGTAAATCCAAGAAAACTCCTAACATTTTTTTGACAACTTGGAATAGATAAGTTAGAGATGACTTCAACTTTTGACTCATCAACTCTAATCCCATCCCCTGAAATGTGATGTCCCAAAACAATTCCTTCAGTAAACATCATAAAACACTTTTCATGACTTAGTGAAAGATTTGCTTCTTTACATCTCTTTAATACTTTTTCCAAGTTTGCTAAGGCTTCTTCAAATGTGTTTCCATAAACTGTGAAATCATCCATATATACCTCTACACAATCATGTATTAGATCTGAAAAGATTCCTAGTACTGCCCTTTGAAATGTTGCAGGTGCATTGCATATTCCAAATGGAAATACTCGGTAAGCATAGGTACCCAAGGATAGGTAAATGTGGTTTTGTCTTGATCTTCAAGTGCTACTTGAAATTGGTTATAACCACTAAACCCATCTAAAAATGAGAAGTACTTTTTGCCAGCTAATGTATCTAATACCTGATCTATGAAAGGTAGGGGAAAATGATCTTTAAGATTAGCTTTGTTTAATTCTCGGTAGTCAATACATACCCTCCATTTACCATTTTTCTTTGGCACAATTACCAAAGGAGAAACCCACTGACTATCTGAAATAGGATAGATAAAGTTGACATTCAACAATTTCTGCAATTCCTCTTTAACAATCTCCCTAAGATTTGGATTCATCCTTCTTTGAGGTTGTTTGATTGGTTTACAATTTTCCTCTATGTATATGTGATGAGTGCAAGTCTTAGGACTTATCCCTTTCATATCAGTGTACTCCCATGCATATGTAGAAGAATGTCTCTGTAATATCTTGACTAACTCTTCTTGTTGAGATTTTTCTAGGTTCTTGTTTATGTTTAAAGTTTTGCCTGGAAATATCTCACTTGTAGAGCTGCCAAATTTATCCATAGAATGAAGAGACATCTGTCTTGATGACAAAAACTCAATGTTGAATCCCTCTTGAAATGGTTCATGTTTGTATTCTGAAGAGGATTCAAAGTTTTCTAGAGTATTCAGAATTTGATTATCTTCACTAATTTCTGAAATTGTGAAGAGAGGTTGTAAGTCTTATTCATCCTCTATCCATTGAGTATCATCTAAATCTGTAATTGTCCTAGCTGGAGGATACAAAGTGAATTTCTTAGCTGAACTACCATCAGAGATGTACATATCACCGGATCTACAACTAATGAAAGCATCAACTGTAGCCAACCAAGGTCTTCCTAATATAACAAGATGCCCTCCTAGATTATTCTTAGGAGTTAGGATCATGAAATCCATAGGGTACTCCCAAGAATCTAGGGACACTGGAATGTCTTCTATTACCCCATTAGGTTTGATCACAGATCTGTCTGCTAATTGTAATAATGTGGGTGTAAAAAGAAGATTAGGAAGTTTCAGTTTATCCATGATTTGTCTACTCATGATATTGATTGCTGCTCCTAAATCAATAAGTGTGTTTTGGATCTCAGTTCCATTGATGTGTATTTTAACAACTAGATTTCCCGGGTCTAGATACTTTGGAATGGCAATCTTACCCATCATGATATCTGCTATTTTTCCTGCCAGTTGAATTTTCTTTGTCTCTCTTATTATTTTTCCTGTTTTCTTCATGCTCAACTCCTTTATTGTCTTTGCTAAGATTGGAATTTCCTTGATAGCTTGTAATAATGGGATCTTAATACAAACATTTCTCAGCTCATCTAGGAAATCATAATTAGGCACCATAATTTGTTTTTCTACACCCTATCAATTTGTAATCTTTCTGGAAAGGGAGGTGTAGAGGTAGATGTTGATGGCTGCTCTAATATAGGAGTTGAAATTATTGGTTCTTTTTGTTTTGATTTTTCAATATTTGGGTCTTGAAAAGATGTGTCTTCTTCAAGACTTTTATTTTCCTGTAGAGAATCTTCCTCAGAGTTATCTTGTTCTTGTATGATCACAGAAGGTTTCCTCTTTTCAAGTATTCTTCCAGACCTAAGCTGAACATCACTAAGGTCTAGAGGAGTAATTAAATAAGTTGGAAACTGTTGGCCTTCTATCATGTATGTATTCTGAGGATTTTTATTGTTGGGGTTTGGTATGGGTTGAGCAGGCAACTGATTTGGTTTTTGAGGAAATGGTAATGGAAGTGGTTGATTTTGATGTGGTAGGTTCTGATGATGTTTTTGAGGATTTTGTTGAAAATTTTGTTGAGGATTTTGAGAAGAAAAATGTGGGTATGGTGGATAGGATGGTGGATACTGATAGTACTGAGAGTATCTTCCATAGGGACTTTGTGCTCCTTGTGCCCAAGCTTGAGATTGATTTTGAAATTGAGGCCAATGTTGCTGCCAAGAATTCCAATTTGGTGGAGGTTGGTTATACATTTGATCATGGAATCCTTGTGTTTGAGGACCTTGCCAAGGCCTTCTAGAGACAAAATTGAGAGATTCTGTAGAATTTGTAAGAGTTTCCTCTTGAAAGACAGCTTTGAGACCAGGAAGGGAAGGAAAATTCTTGATCTCATGTTTTTCAGAACAAATGACATAGGTCTCTACAACTATTGCATCCAAAGGGCACTCTCTCAAGGCATGTTTCTTCCTACATTTGGGAAAAAAGATTGCTAAGGCATCAGATTCAGCTTTTTGCTTGTTTTGTAACTTAAGGGTGTCTATTTGTTCACTAAGACTCCCTAAGATGTCAGATTTTAAATCATCAAGCATATGTCCTATTTCTGCTCTACTTACTGTCCCAGAAGCAGACTTACTTGCCCTTGCAAGAGTATGATCTCTTGGACCTTTTACAGTTTTAGATTTCCCTCTTGAAAGATTGATACATAACTAAGATATTTCAAGTAATGTGAGCTGTGATATATCCCATTTTCCCATCATGTTAAGAATATCCAACCATTCATCCCTAATTGTTTTCAACAAAAGAGCTTTTAAGGTGTCTTAATCTAAGTTTTCCATTTTTTCTCTTTTGATATTGTAATGAAATCTCTCCAACAAATCTTCCAAGTTTTCATCTTCTTTTTGTAACATCTTAAACACTTTCTCCTTATGATTGACTGGCATACAATAATCCAAATACCTCTCTAGAAATGCTTGTTTCATGTCTTCCCATGTCCTAATAGAACTGTTGATGAAACTCATAAACCACTTCAATGCTGCTCCTTTCAATGTTGAAGGAAATAGTTTAAGTTTTTGAGCATCTTGTAAGTAGTCATAATTTCTACACAGGACTTCAAATTAAAATAGGAAGGTTTCAGGATCTTCAGTTTTAAGTCCATAGAAGTTTGGAAGGATAGAGGGTGAAATGTTTTTCATGGTTTTATTGGTTTCTTCATCTACTATAGGAAACCCAAAAGAGCTTCCTATTTCTCTTCTACCTCTTCCTCTACCTCCTTCTCCTTCTACACCTCTACCTCCTTCTCCTCTACCTCTACCTCTACCCCCTCCAAATAATGTGTGTTCTCCATTAAAGACTCCTCCTCCCCCTTCTTCTGCCATGGTTGATTCTTCTGTGGAAGTGGAAAAGTTTGTGTCCCTAACAGGAGTCCTTGAATCTTCTTCTAAGACAGGTTCAATGGATGAAGTGGAAGGTCTCTCTAATGGAATATCTGATCTTAAGTCTTCTAGAAGTCTAGGATCAGTAAAGGATGGAATGTGGGTCTGAGTTGAAGGTGTACTAGTTCTTGGTCTAGGTGAAACAAGTGGTGTTATAGGAATCAAACTTTTGCTTCTGCTTCTTATGAATCTACCCCTTGAGTCTCTCTCTCTACGCATATCATTGTTTTTGGGAGTTAAGAAACAAGGCTACCTAGTTACACTTCCCCGACAACGACGCCAAAATATTTGTGCTCAACCTAGTCTCCTAAATTGAGTTCATTTAATTGTCAACCAGGGTTGGTAAATTGTTGAAGTGTGGTGCACTATATGTGCCTAGGTAATTGTCTCTTACTTCGTTGTGTCTAGTATTTTAAGATTTTTTTGGGTTTTTATGGTTTTATGTTTGCAAGGGAAAGAACTAAATGCTGGTGGAAAGAAGCTACTGGTCAAAAATAGAGTGAAGCCTAAATTATGGATGAAAAATGACAAATGCAAATACTAAAACAGAACCAAACCTAAACTATGAGTTAGCAAAATACAAAACTTGATAATGAATTCAAGAAAATAAATCACAACATGAACTTAACTTGTCCAATTCATTAATTAAATATGTTTTGGAAGAGCTTTGAGAAATGGGCAGCTAAGTGTGAATAAAGTTCTCCTAACTAAACAATTAAACAATCAACTTATAATGATACAACATCTCATCCATGATTAAAGGTTTATTGAAAAATATTTGGAAAAGAACATTTGTAACATCATAAGATCTCTACTCTAAAACTAGCTCCTAATTCTATTTTGCAACTTAGTTTAACACCACTAAACCTCACTCAAAAGTTATAGATTTCCTTTTAGAATAGTCTTTGAGGAAAGGCTTGTTTGTGAAATGGTAAAAAGGTTGCAAAAGTACTCCAGGCCTTAGACTAATACTATCTTCTGTCCAAATGATTATGAGTTAATATAGGTTTGGAACAAAAGAAGTTTTGTAAATAATGAAGACCGTGGTATTTAAGTTTAACAACTAATGCAATTTAAAATGCAAGTACAATTCAAAACTAAGACATCACAGCTATTTCCTACTCATTGTCATGATGTTTTGGAAGAGTTTTTTAAGAGTAAGATTAGCTATGCTACTTAGTGTAAACAAGCAACTGAAACCTACAGTATCATAGTTATGCCTTAGTCATCATAATGATATCTTGGAAGAGTTTACTAGAGTAAGTTTAACTGTGATAATGAACAAAAGGAATTGCAAATAAATTCTATAACACTACAGCCATTTCTTATTCATTGTAATGATCTTTTGGAAGAGTTTCTTAGAACAAGTATAGCTATAATGATTAATGAAATTAACTATGAACGTAAACTTCAAAAAACTTGAAAACGAACTAAGATACTTATCTAAATTGCAAAAGTAAAGCTGCTCAGGAGGCAGGGGCCCTCTACCACCAAAGTAGCATGAAATCTAGCTCAAGATCAACTCAACGCATTCAAAGAAATGTTGTCTTCTTCATTAAAGGAAAATAACTTAAAACAGAGTATTCTCGGACTTCAGAAATGTAGCAGTCAATCCACGAAATCTAATCAAAATCTAGAACTAGTCTCTCGATTTCCCGAGTTACATTTATAGAAAATCTTCATAACAGAACTTGAGATAATACGGGGATCATTGTCTTTTCATATCAAAATCGGACTAGAACTCTAAAGGTGGCAGCGTAAAATGACAAAGGACATCTGGACTGTCCTTGTCCTATTAGGAGTCTGTCTCCTTGTGTGAGTTCCCATGTACAAAACCACGTCCAGAATTCCGTTCAATCTTCATGGTGAGCAACAAACACTGAGGACATGATGTGGAATACACCCATGTGTGGCTTTTCTTGAGAGGACACCTGGAACATGCTTGAACGTGAAGACAGATGCAGAATTGGCAACTAGCTATGGAATGTCTACATTCTGTAGCTAGTTTCAGTTCAAAATGTATTACAATGACAAAATCACAAAACTTAGCAAGTTAGCCATGATATTCATTCTTAAAGAAATTTTAACTAATTTCATTGATCATTTGAGCTTGGGATAACAATGGACAAAAGAAAATGGAGTGAAGTATGATGGAAGAAAGAACAATCTTGGGGCTCAACAGTCTTCAAGCACACACAGTGTAGAAATTTGCTGAATAATGATTAATTATCCACCGAGACTATCCTGATCACATACAATTCGAATTTATATGCAACACATAATCTCTTCCACTCAGATCATCAAACATGCGGAAATAAAATCAAGCGATAACACATCAAATCATCATACACATTAACACAGTATGTATGGGGAAAGCTTATAGCTGAAAAACCCGCAGCTATTGTGTATATTATAATGGAGAAATCAAGTAACTAACTCAGTACAATACTCCTCACAAGTACTCAGTACTTTCTCATACAGTTACACACAATCTAGCTCAGTTTTGAACAGGTTACTGGTTCAAAACTCACCGCCAATTGCCTTGCCTCTATTGCGCAATCCAGGCCTGTCTATATAGAGATCCAAGGTTCGAATCTTCTTGGCTTGACAGCGCAATCATCATGGGAAATTCCTCCAAGTGTGGTGCAAATCTCATGCACAACTGATGTCGCCACTGATAGCTAACTCCACCCTTTCATCTACCTCTTTCACCGGTCTCCACTGAACTGATCATGCACTGTAGTGAACTGATGTGTTCTTGAGTTGAATAATGAGTTAATAATTAATGAATTAAATAATATTTAATTCACTCCACTCATAACTAATTGATTAGCTAGTTAAACTAATCTCAACTAGTTCAACTAAAATAAACATAACACAACTCCACTATCTGTCTCATTAACTCCACCAAACTTCTGCCACTGAAGTTCTAACTGAAGTCAACCATGCATGAGCTCAATACCCCATAAGAAAAGCATATTTCCTTCTGGCAGTTGCATGTGCCACATCCGTAGCTCAAACTAAAGTGCTCCAAGAGAGTAAACTGATGTTTAGAGTCCAAATATTATTAAGGGTAAATAATATTTGACTTCCCTATTTTTAGGAGAGGCAGTCTAAAAATAGCCTTCGACCTCTTCGACCTAAAAATAGAGTCTCATCTATTTTTACCAACATGACCAATGCTCCAAGAATCTCAAACTGGAATCCCCGAACCATGCTCCATATGTCTAAAAATAGACATAGTCTAAAAATAGATTTTGTGCCAGAATTTGCCTGCGGGCCCACTTAGTGAAGGCGACTTCATTTCACTAAGCTCCATCATCTTGCTGCATTCTCAACACACATAGTGCACACAAAGTAGGTTTTATGGAATTTATTCCAGAATAATTGAAGGTCGGATATTAACTATTGAAGTTTGATGTCTGTTGAATACAAAATGTTGAAGGTTGGTTTCTCCGTGCATGGTTTATGTGTGATGAATGGAGAGTTGGCATCTGCGCACACACTCCTCATACTACACTTCGTCTGTAGTAGTGGACAATTATGCTAATTCTAGCAAATATTTATCATGTGATGTGAAACCCTTGCAGGAAAGGGGTCTTGATCTCACTCTTTACAAGGAATGTAGAAGCCCAGAGCAACATGAGCAGATATTGTTTCCAGATTTGAATCTTCCTCCCTATGACAATGATGCGGAAGATTACCTAGATTTTCTGGCCATATTGTTGTGGATAGGATGAGAGCTAATGGAAATTTTCTTGTTTTCGTCTACTTCGACTAACAGGAGTTTTCTTGTGATTTGAAACGCTAATTGTAGTCAATTTGCCGTGCTTAAAGGTGTGATTTGTTTCTGAAGTAATCCTTCTAAATTCTTTTATCCAAAAAAATTAGTGAAAATCTCTAGCATTACCGCAATGCTCATCTTATTTGTGTGACTCTAGATTGCAAGTTGCTATTTTAAATATACATTTGAGACCGGTGAGGCTAAATGGTCCCTAGTTATTTATTTGGGTCATCCTTTTTGGCTATAATACATAGTAGATTGTATAGAGAAGATCGTAATGGATTATGTTATTAGCAGTCTCAATAAAATAAAATAAAAATGGTTAAAACAACTACAACAAAAATATAAAGTCGAACCTGGGTGAGGATTTTCTACCAATAGTTAAGATCTGAACTGTTCCAGGCATATCTTGATAATAGATATTTTTTTTCACAAGCATAAGAGATTTTTTATATTTTTAAAGTTGCAACTTATGTAATGAGATTGGAGGAGAAACCCGTTTCCCTCTGAATACTTTTCCCTTTATTAAGATTTTGGTCTCCCACAACATGCTCAAGGATTTGAAATTATCGTCTCAGTGTTCAGCTCCTCTAAAAAAATTTACTTGCTGGGGTAGAGGCAGAAATTTTTTTTGGGACAGTTTAACATAATCAAACCTTGCCTTTAATGTTGAGTTGATTTTTTTGACTGTGTTGAATTGTATGTTGGATAGCGTTGTTGCTTGCTGGTTGGAGCATTAAGTCGGTGCGTTGAAGTGCTAGTATATCCATTGCACATTGATTGTTTGGTGCACATTTACAAAGAATATTGTAGTGACATTGAATTGTGAGTGATTTCATAGTTGTGATCAGAAAATGGGGAAATTTTATGAAGTATCAGAGTTTTTGAAAACTATAATATAGTCTACAACTAATGACATAGTCAAAATCAAGAAATCATCTCTTGCTGACATTAGAATTTGTTTAAAAAATGCACAAGAGAAGATTGTTTTTTTGCAGCTTGAATCTAAGCTCCAACAAGAAGAATTAAAAGAGAAGAGTCATCATTCTGAACCTGTTTCTGTTCATAAAATTGAAACAGACTCCCATAAACAGCAAGTCAGTAATGTTGCAATCGATTCACATTCAGTTTCTTGTACAAGAATAGATTTACATGCAGATGCGGCAGCTCAGTCTGCACTTCCCAAGCCCATCATCAGACCTTGGGAAGAGCTTGTCCACAAAAAGCACATAACTGGCCTTGGATATGACAAGGAATTGTCCTTTCATATTCCAGACTACTCCAAGCCTATCAAATTTCAGAGTGTCATATTTCTTCATGATAGTACACCTTCAACTGTTCCAAATCCTGCTCCTCTTCCAAATAAAAAACAACAAATTGTAAAATTCCAACACTGTGATCGAGTTGGCCATATGAAACATCATTGTTTTGATCTTCACCCATGCAAGCACTATGGTCAACACACCCATTCTTCACACAAATGCTTCAGAAACAAGCCTCCTGCAAGAAAAAATATTCATCTTGGATGGATCGCTTCTTGGCAATGGGCATCAACAACCAAGAAGATGTTTAAGTCGCATGTCAGAACTTGTTCTCGAATATTGAACAATATTGCAGTTGAGTTTTCGCCATCATCTCACCTTGTACCTGATAGGGGGGAAAATGGTGGTTATCTACAAGCTTCGACACCACATCAAGCGAGCCTGAGCCACAATCTCTCATTTTAGATTCAGAGTTGTAGCCCGAGACACAACAGTTAAAGCGAGCCTGAGCCACAATTCATCATTCCAGATTCAGAGTTGTTGCCAGAGACACGAATGCCCATGAGCATGCCTTTGGTTGGTGGTCAACCTTAAACCATCTATGCAAGGTTCATATTCTTCCTCTTCAAAGAATTCAGAGCACTTCCTCTAGCAGAAGACTTCAGCTTCTTTCCAGCTTTGGTAGAGTTCCTGGAAATGCATTAAGCATTCCAGTGTTGGTGGTCATCCTTAAACCATCACAGGTTGTAGACTTCCCTTCTTTTAGGTTGAAGGTCTCCCTCTTAATATGAGGGACACTTCCTCTAGCATAAGCCCTCAACTTCTTGCCATATTTGGAAGAGTTTCAAGAACTGCAATAAGCATTGTGTTCCAGTGTTGGTGGTCATCCTTAAACCACCTCTTTATGGCAACATTTCAGAAAGTTGATTCAGCCTAAGTGCTACCATGCATACTTTGCAGATTTGTATTACAACTCTCTTCTTGGACTCACACATACCCCTTCGAATTAAGGGGGGGAATTTTGGAAACCTAATCCTCTATGGGTAGGTGTGGAAGGCGAACAGTCACAAATGCCTCCAAGTGACGTTGGAAGATGAATCCAAGAGTCACACCTAATGCACTATAAATGTAAATCTATAGTGAATAGTAAGGCAACTCATGCTTCTCTTTCTATATGTGTGTTTATTATCATGTGTTTTAGCATGCGTGTTTAACAATATTTACCCCTGGGAATGACGTCGTCATCTTAATTATTATTGGCTCTTTTAAATTTGATTTTGTTAGTACATTTTTCATTTTGAAGCCAAATTTTTAGATCAAAATTTTCCTAATGATAGTTTCTCCTTTTAAAAAAATACTAAAAAAGAAGGAAATTTGTTATAATGACCTCTTATTGGATAACATTGTGTCAACTTCATCTAGCACTTTACAAGATAAAAAACATAGGTCATGTGCCTGAAATATTTCCATTTTGTTCCAAGAACACATGCAGTTAACTTACCCACATCCTCTTTATTATATCCAAAGGTATCCATAGTGCTCTACTTGCCTGGATCCTTCTTTAACTTTTATGAATATTCCTTGATGACTTTGGATGAAGGACATTCTCTTTTCTTGGAAAAGGTGGAATTTTCAACCTTAGAGTTAGAAGAGGATTGGGGTTGTCTAGATATGCTTATTTGTCATAAATGAATAATTCCGAGATTTTTCTTTTCCTGGTGGGGGGGCTAAGAGGTAAAGGTTCCAGGGTCATATTGTCTAAACTCTGCATAGGGAGTGATTTTGGTGATTGGGAGATCCAAGTGGATATCGGGGGTAGCTCAACTCTTCCAATAGCTCAACATTCTCTATTTTCTTCGAAGTTTTTCTATGGATTTTTTAGGTCCAAAATTTTTGGGGCCATTTGGAGGCCTTAAATGATGGTTTTTTAGCGAGTTGTGGGGACAAGGTTTTCCATGTCATGCCTTGGACATATCCAAAAGTTGTAATATTAATATATTCTCTCCAATGAGAAACTATGTGTTTGAAACAAACAATGTATGCAAGATTGGTTCCCTTGGGAAGTTGATGTACTAACTAACCACCTTGAGACCCACGAACCTTTGGTGCTTCATCTTCTAGGGTTAAGGTATTGCACCCCTACAATTCTTTATTTTTGTTAAAATTCAATTCTATTAGCCTCTTGTAATAATTGTTATGAATTCTTGTAGCCACCATCTCTCTCCATTTAGAGATAGTTACCACCATTATGGCCAATTTGTGATCTACAATATTTTGTTATTTTATTTATCAATGGAAGTCATTTTTTCCATATTAATATGATACATAATATATTTATATATGTGTACTCCATTTCCTTTCCCGGATTTCATTTCATTCATTATACAACCCAAATCAATCGTATTTGAGCATTATGCTTCATGTTGCTTCTTAGTGCATGTCCCCAATAAGGCTAAGGTCCAAAGAATTGGGTCTTAAGCAAGTTTCACTTGGTAATGATCATTCTCTCACACGCAAGAACCTCCCATGGAAAAATAAAAGAGAGATGAAAAATAAGGAGATCATATCAAGTTGTATCTTGGGGAAGCACTCATGTAAAAAAGGAATGAGATGATGGAAAATTTCACCTAGGTCATTTAATGACTACCAAGGGTGGTCAAGGCACCTTCACAAGGAGGACTTTTGGAGGTATGAAACCATTCAAAGTAAATTAACTTTTATATCACCTTATTCTAAGGCCAAATAAATGCATATGTTTTGGATAAATGGTTAAATATATTACAAGGCTATTAATCTATCCAAACGATTTCTGGAAATGAGAATATCATCTTTACACTCCAAAAATCCCTTCCCCGTATAAAATGTTGGTGGGAAATGTTTTGTGCATAAATTGCTTTTACAAACATAAGAAATCTCCCTCGACATAGTGGCTTATCCTAGAAAAAACCAATAAAAAACCACAATGCTTTCCTTAGATATTTTTAAAATATGGTAATAAAACCTACTTGGAATCTAATGCAAGCTTCCTCCTTCTCCTTACTTTTTAGCTCCAAATCCAACTCCAATTTCTATAAGTGGAACTTGAAAATCATCCAAAACAATAAAGAGAACAAAATATACAAAATATCATATACAAAAAAATCTAAACTATAATTCAAGGATTCATGTTCTACATATCCATAATCAAGAAATAATGTATAGGAGAAACAATGCACTTTTTTATGAATAATGACAGGGAAATATTAGAACCCTTATATGCCTTGACTTTTTGGATCTCTCCCAGCTATCTTGTCCTTCCCTTGCCACAATGGTAAGACTTCAATCACACCTAAATCACATGGTTGGATTATGGACCTCTATACACAAATTAGCAACATAAGGGCATAATCAGAGTCTCTAAAAGCCAATACTAGGTGATAGATGTATAGGGTAAATGAGGTGGTTTTGGATTTAACATTATAGGGCTTATATCCACATTAGAGGGAGGCAAGTTATAGGAGATAAGAGATAGGACCTAGATAGTAGGAGTTCTAGATCCAATCCAACAGTAAATAATTAAAACCACTCCCAAATATTATAGAGAGAGAAACTTTGAAATTCATTTTTATTTTTCCTCACTTATAGTAGGTGTTCATCACACCTTTTGTGAAAGAAACATGCATTGACCAGTGCAGGTTACATGTTTGCAAACTGTTCCAGTGTATATTGTCTTAAGGTCAAGTGCAATGATCCAAAAAATTAGGGCTTTTAGCCAAAGTAATCCAGGATTCTTGTAACTTCTGGAAAGTGAATGTTTTTGTTTTTGTAGAGGGTAATTACAAAGTGTAAATGGATGATGATAGATCTGGGTTCAGGGCCATTTGTTTGGTCTCTAGGATTAGCCTTATAGAGGAATTATATGTCTCTTGTTTTATGATTTGAAGCCTCTTATTGACTTGATATTGGATTTTCCTCAATCCTGTAATTGGGCCAAGATATGAGGTCACTTCAGACATGCTTCTAGCCCAAGATACGAGCCACTTCATAATTGTGACTGGCTTGAGTTTTTGTACCTCCATTGATATGCAATAAATACAAATTTTTAACCTCACATGGAAGGAGAGAACATAATTTTCTACAGTATGGTGAGAGCATCAACCTCTCATTTGGGATCTTGTTGGAAAACATTAACACTCATGGAAGCCATATTGATTGGTTAGTATTTTCTAGGTCTTGATGTCTTGTTGAAATATTTATTTAAGGAAAGGGTTGTTCGGTTTTTACCCCTTGTGGGTTTTCCCAGGATAAAATATTGTCTCTTGCTATTACGCATTATGATCTCTACTTTCTTGGAATTATTATTGGTTGAATTTCTAAAGAATAATTATTTGATGAAGAATAATTATAATAATCCCTAATAATTCACAAACAATTATATGTAGTTCAGAAATAATGCTTGTACACATTGTAATTGGATTTTCAACATGAGAAACATATGGTTTTTATATATTGGAGCAGCCTACATATTTATATCCAAATGGAAATGAGTTTCTTGAGCATCTCCTCACTAGGAGAATTTTATTGATATTTTGTCAAAATTGAGTATAAATTGAAGCAACACAATAAGGATTTTTTATGTGAAAATGAATGGAAAAAGAACCCAAGAAAAGGAGGCCCTAGCTAAAAGTAAAAAAGGAAAAATGAAGGAGAGAAAACCTTAATACATCCAACCCAAGCGATAATCAAACAAAGGTAATTGGAAGTTGCAGAAAGACATTGGAAATGGGAAATGTATTCCAAAAAATAAAACCAAGGTCATAGGAAATGTATTCCAAGTTGAATGAGGAGAAAAAAATTATACTGGGATCCATTTGTGGTTAATTATTTATTGCCTATTAAAATTGGCATTGGTAAGAGGAAAAATAAAATAAATGGCAAATTAATTATCACATATGAGAAAGGATATGAGGAAAAAATCAAAAATAAATAAATTAAAATGAAATAAATTCCACTTCATCAAGTGGGGAAGAGGAAGATACAAGAAAAGGATAAAAATAGTAAAAGAATATGTATGAAAGGAAAATGAAGAAAAATAAAAGAAAAGAAAATTGGGGAGAGAGAACATTCTAGCATTCTATGTGGGAAAAGAGAGGAAAAAGAGAGATAAGCTACAACACTTGGGCACAAGGGAACATAAGAAAGACAAGAAAGAGACAAGTAAGGAAAGAAATGTAGGTTTTAACCTTGTACATAAATTACCTACAAACGAATTCTTAAAAAACGTAGAATAAACAATGTGAGAGAATAAAACATAAAACAAATGTACATAGAGATTTTCCCCTAGATCCCAAACCGGGACTACCAGCTTGATTTTTCATTATATTCCTTTTAGTGTTACAAAACATATATATACATGCCCAAGCACTCATAAACCTCAAAACATTAACCCTGGATTAGAACATAACCATAGTTCCTTGACCAAGTCTACAAAAATACCATGAGCTAAAAACCATCATGCCTAAAATCATGTGCAAAACCATGTACAAAACCATAGGCAGGTTTGACCACCTAAAATCGAGTCCAAATTTTTTTCCTAGGGTCCTGCCTCGGACCCCATGCAAGGGGGCTACCTTCCCCCTCCAAACCCCCAGAAAGGAGGGGTTTTCGCCCCCCCGTGTGAACCCCCCACTGCGCCCCCTCGCTTCGCTCCTAATTCTAATCATGGAAATAATATAACACACCCCCAAAATTCTATCACCTGTTCTTTTATTTGCATAGGGGGCCACATGAGATCTTAGTCATTGATCCAAACCTGCAATGCCCATTTTTTCTCTACACCAAGATAACTTATGAGTGCTCACAAACTTCTTCAATTCATCTAAAACATTCTTCAAAGTGTTCGCATTTACCAACAACACCTTTTTCTCCTCAACCATATCTCTCACAAAGTGATATTGAACATCAATGTGCTTTTTCTTTGAATGATAAGTAGGGTTCTTAGCCAAGAAAATTTCACTTTTGCTATCACATTCTATCCTTATATCTCGCTGGACCAACCTCATACTTGAACACAATCTCTGCAACCAAAATGCTTCCTTGCATGCATGAGTGACTGCCATGTATTCTGCCTATGTAGTTGAGAGAGCCACTACAGACTATCTTTTAATCATCTAACTGATTGCACCTCCAAATATGCTAAACACATACCCACTTGTAGATATTCTTTGGTCTGGATCTCCAACCCAGTCTGCATTAACAAAACCATGGATGTATGAAACTCTATCCAATCCTAGTCTTCCCTGGTAGCATAAACCATAATCACTAGTGCCATGAAAATAGCTGAAAACTCGCTTTACTATTGTCCAATGCTCCTTCCCTGATTTTGACATAAACCTGATCAATACTCCCACTGCATGTGAAATGTCTGGTCTAGTACAGACCATTGCATACATCAAGCTACCCAATCCACTTGCATATGGAACACAGGACATATACCCCTCTTCTTCTTGTTTCTTGGGACACTGTTCAATGGAGAGATTTACACCTACAGGAATAGGAACCTTCACTGGTTTACTATTCTGCATATTGAACCTCTGTAAAATTTTCTTGACATACTTCCTCTGGTTTAACGAGAGCTTCCTCTTTGCCCAATCTTGCTTAATTTCCATGCCCAAAATATAGTTTGCAGCACCAAGATCCTTCATGTCGAATTTGGAAAAAATTTGGGTCTTCAAATCCTGGATAATTTCTTTTTCATTTCCAATCAACAACATATCATCCTCATACAAGAACAATAAATAACACAATCACCAATTAGTTTGAAATACGCATAATGATCCTCTTTTCTTTTGGTGAATCCAAGTCACCATATATAGGTATCAAATTTCTGATACCACATCCTTGGTGACTGTTTTAACCAATACAAAGGCTTTTTTAAACCTATATACCAGTTCTTTCTTACCCTTCACCACAAAAAATTCAGGTTGCTTCATGTAGGTCTCCTCTTCTAGATCCCCATTAAGAAATGGTGTCTTCACATCTATCTGTTATCAATGTAAATATCATTCATCATGGGCTGCAAAATAACTAACTTCCCCTTCCCATAGTCATGAAACATTCTAGACTATCAGTCAGAAAGGCTCAAGGCATTTCCTTGAATTTTGTTGGGACCGGACCCAAGGCTCTATGACTGATCATTTGAAAGTGTGAAATGTCTATATTAATCCCTTAATTTCATCATTTACCATTCATGCACTCATTCCCTTGAATAATCCTAAGTAAAACTCCATTTTTTCTTAAAGGCATTTGTAATTCGTATTTAGCTAACTTCCTACATCATTTAAACACATTAAGCCCTCAAAATAACATTACATCATAATTTAAGTAATAAGATCAATGCAAATTATCTTTAAAACCTCACTTTACTTGTTATAAATATGTGTTTTGAGTATATCATGTCCTATTTTCATATTAACTTCAATTTATATATTAACTCCCTATACAGATAACCTTTTTCTATTTTATAACTCTTTTTTATATAATAAACCTAAAAACCCACTTAATATAACTCAAGAAAAAGTTATTTATTCCCAAATGTTTAAATAAAAACCCCCCTTATAACCCCTTTGGCTAAGTATTCTATATATATAAATATCCCGCCCCCTATGGTAGTTAAGTCATCTCGATTTAATCAACCATATAATAAAAAAGATATGAAAAACCTTTAAACATATGTTCTATATGTTTTAAACAAAAAATATCGAAGTTTAATTTAAACTAAACTTCCAAACCCATTCCCTTGTATATTTCCCTTCCCTGACCCCCTAACCTTGGTTAAAATCTTGATTAACCTTCCCGATCACCCTTTCCATTGGAAAAAGCCACTTTTATATATAAATCCCATCAAAAGGCCTATTCCCATCGGGATTCAATCTAGATCCTTCGATCCCCAAATCCATTTTGATCCAACGAATGAAAATCAAAGCGACTGATCAATACATTTTTACTCCTCCCCATCGCGCTATTTTTAACCGTCAGATTTTCTTTTACTCCCAAGATCTACGGCCTATATTGAACCCGATAATTGACTTTTCCCCGCACTTTCCCTTTTAATCCCGATCGTTCGCTCCCCAAAGCTAGATCCGATAGCGATAACGCATTTTTGTGCTCACAAAGTAATCGATGGATGTTTTGTAAAAGTCACGCGAAATGGGTGGTTTATCCAAACCACCCCGTGTCGACGTGTCACGATTCTATTGCATCGCGTTCGAAAAGCGTATTACCGCTTACCACTGTTGAGCCACGCAAATACCACCACCGGTATTCCAAAACCACTCTCGCTTAACCTTTGTTTAATGTAACTTAACTATAGTTTATACTATGGTTTAATACGTTAAAGTCTAATGTTTTCATAATTTTTCACCTATTCGCACTTTAAACTTGTGAAACCTGTGCAGAGCCCTTTTCACCATTTTCAAACCTAACAGTGCCATTTTCAAGCCAGTTGCTATTTTAAGAGCCATTTCCTCTGAAATTCTTCCTCAAAGAATCTCCACGACTTTTTCCAACTGAATACAACTGAATTGAAGACTGTTACAGACCAAAACGCCCTTTCTTCGACTGTGAACCTTTTTAAAGCCAATTTCCTCAATTTTCACAGTTTAGAGATTAAAATCAAGGATCTGAACAACTAAAACCTCTGAATTACCTTGATATTCCCTGTTTTCAATCAAACCAATTCAGAAAACCTAATTGAGCAAAAAATGCCAAAAATAAAGCCATCCTTTGCCTACATTACTCAGTTTCATCTCTGTTAAAATGAATAACTCCTGCAAACAATATAATCTTGTAGTAGTTCCCCAAAATTCCTAAAAAATAGAGTTAAACCTTCATAGACTGATCTCATTCCACAGGTCTTTCAAAAATCCTACAATCACCTCCCTGCAGACCTGGATTTCATTAACAATTTTTTTGATTTTTGCAGGTTACTATCAGAATATGGATTTGGACGAACAGTTTCAATAATAGTTGACAAAATTGTTTGCTCCAAATTCTCAGATTTTAACTCAATATATTCATTCAACAAACAGTTTGTATACTAAGTCAGATAGAGATTAGAATCATGAAATGTGCACAGTGAATGGTAAAAGTGAAATGAGAATTTATAGGGATAGTAAAAGCATAACAGTTAAAGAGTATCAGTGGTTAAAGTGTATCAGGTAAAAGTCAGACTGAAAGTTAAAATGAAGTTACAGAGTAGTCAAAGGTAAACAATGAAAGTAAATATAGAGGCAGTAAAATGGTAAAAATAAATGAAAATACTTTCACCAACATTGAAGTTTGTCTAAAGTGAAAGTAAAACAATCAAAAGAAAAAAAAAAAGTGAAAAGATGAAAAACACAACAAGAAGGAACATTTTTGCAGAAATTTCATGTTTTAGTCATTGTTTTACAGAAACTATTTTGATCAATCCAAGATGAATTTTTCTAAACTGAAGGAGTTTTATGTTCTTAAGAGGACCATCTACAAAAACCTCTCTCATGTTTCTAACAACTATTATGGTTTTGGAAATATTAACAATGTTGGAAGGCCCTTTTTGCAGAAAATTCCAGTTAAGTCATCATTTTGCAGAGAATATTGTGGCCAATCTGAAATACATCATACAAACATGAAGGAGGTTTTAGTTCCTAAGAGACCCATCTATAAAAACCTATCTCACTTTTTCAACAGTTATTTCAGAATCAGAGATACATGCACATCGTTGCAGGCTATTTTTTAGACTTTGTAAAACTCTGTTTTACACATATGTTTGCAGAGCCTATTGTGCACCGATGGAGAGGAATTTTATGAAACTGAAAGAGTTTCATCTCACCAACATATTAATCGACAATAACCTCTTTCACTTTTTACATATCTATTACGGATTGAGAAATAAAAAGATATCATTGGACCCCAAGTTTGCAGAATTGTTGGAGCGGAATGCACAAAGAAAGCAAGTAGTTAGTGATTTGGATGCCTCATCATCAACTAAGAGTTGGATCAAATTCGAATTCTCCTCTTTTTCATCACCTATCCATAAAAAATAGTGCCAAATAGATGCATTAGTTTGAGTGTCCTTTACTTAAGTTCTATTTATGTAAAACAATTGGAGAGATTTGTGAACCAATCTTGATATTTTTTCAAGATATTTTAGTTTAGAATTTGTATAAATACTTCACTCTTGGAAGTATTTTTGGGTGGAATAAAATTTCTCAAGGAAACTATAGTCTTTTTTCTAGAGATATTGAAGTTGGTGAGTCAATTAGTGAAGCAGTAGACTGGAAACGAGATTAGAGACATCATAGCTAAGGATTCTTGTGGTGACAAGATAAGTCTCGTTTTTTCTGTTTTCAGTGTATTTCTTTTAAAGTTTACATTAATTCATATTATGTGTTTCTATTATATAATGATCAATTAAGGAGAAATTAAACAGGATTAGTGATAATAAGCTTCTTGTTTTAAACTTGTTGGCATTTCGATGTTTTCTGCTTGATAACCGGACCATAGAATTCTTAATTGCTCTAGGTCCCAGTTTGATCCCCTCCTTCAATCTTCTTATCTGTAGCTTAAGGATTCTTAAGTGCCCTTTTGCTCAGATTCCGCCAACTCCATCAATCAAGCCTATACAAAGCCTTAGAAGGTCACCTATCTTGCCCTTAACACATTTTCATCTCTAAGTTTTATTTCTTAGTTCTGCTTGCCTAGAGAGTTGAATCCATTGCCCACTGTTCTGGTAGATCCTTCTGGTTTACCTTGAAATCTCTTTATTCCCACCAACCTTTTAAAACAAGCCCTACTTTTCACTCATAGCTAGCCTAAAATATTTTACTAAAACAAAGCTAAATCATAAGGAGATATCCCTCTTCGAAGCTTAGGAAGGCTAGATACTAAATTCTAAAAGAGGTTCTTGGTTACCTCTAGTAAGTTACAAAGTTTTAAATATTTCTGATAGAAAAGTTCCTAGAGTGATAACATAATGGCGACTCAACTGGGAAGACTAACCTTTTTCTTCAGAAATATTTTACAGGTTCAGATCTGATCTATGATGGTGGACAGTGATCAGACACACAAAGGTTAAAATCATCCACCTGGCAACCCCAAATCCATTTCACAATCAAGACTCCACTGGAGGAATGAACCTGGAAGAACAATATGGAAAGATCAGTCTTTCAACTTGGATCTTAATCCAAAACATTATGTTCTTTCTCATTAAGAACATTACAGATACCGTGGCCTTTAATTATGGCTGATTTTCAAGATGATCCAAGAATAAAATGAAGATATGCTCCCATGAGCAAAGATCACATACTTGGATTTCCACACAAACTACCAAAGGTAAATTGGAGTGAAAATCTACCTATGTTTCAAGATGAGAACATTGATGATCCTTTAATACATCTCATAAAAAATTCATATACACTCATCAAGATTGAAGGGTGATTGGCATGAAGATTGCCTCATGAAAAATATTCATGGTAACCTTAAAAGGAAAAGCAAGGGAATGGTATGAAGCTCTCAAACCTGCTAGTTTATTTTCTTTAAAATATTTTCATAAGGTATTTTATGAGCATTACAAAGAAGATTTTCCATCTTTATCATTAGCTGAAAATTGTTGTGATGAAGCTGAAGATCTTATACATTACCTTAAAAATATTGATGAAGATTTTGGAAATTGGTTTCCTGAAGATTTATTAGAAGAAATCCAAAACTTTCATTCTCAAGTTAAATGTCATAATAATCAAGAGGAGTTAAACAAAGATGAAATAGATTAGGAGATGAATCAAGATCCACAAAACCCATCTGTATTAAAAAATGATGTTTCATTTAATGTTTTGAATGGAGTTAAAGAAAATATTCAACCTCATGATCAATTTTTAGATAAAATAAAAAAAAATTGTTATTCAAATCTAAGAATTCAGATATTCCCACCCCCCCTCACCGAAGAAGAAATCAATTTTCTTCTAAACATGCAACCATCCTCAAAATATTTACATAATGAAGAAATTGTTTCTACTTCTTCTAATGTTGATGAATGTACAAAAGTTTTTATCCATGAAGGGACAGAAGAACAAGTTGATGCTCATGTTATTCTACCTTCCCAAAAAGGCGCATTGCTTGATTTCACGCCTATTGAACAAAACAATGATTTTCAAACAGAATGCAACCAATCCAATCAAGATATATTAGGATTGTTGGAAGAAAAATCTGCTGATCCATTGTTTATAATTGATGACATTCCTTCTTCTGAAAATTTGCCTAAATATGATCAGTATGATGATAATTATGTTCTCCCAATTCAAGATAATTTCCCAGAACAATCACTAGCTATTTTGAGGGATGAGATATTAGAACTTCAACTTGATGAGGATTTTCTAAGAGCTTTCTTTCTTCTTTTGAAATCAAGAAAATATTCTCCTAAACTGAAAATATGTGTTCTCAAGATAATTTCTGAAAATTATGAAAATGAAATCAAACTTTTGCATTCTCAAATTCAGTCATACAATTTCCGAAATCCTAAATAATTCTTTGAAAATATTCCTTCTCCAAAGAAAAAAGAAATTATATTATCTTTTGACTTGCATATTGAAGATGATTAGTCTTTCATACACAAGACTGAAGAAATAGTTTCATGGTCTAATATTCATAATTCAACTGAACAATTAGTCTTTGAAGGCCTAGAAGTAAATAACATACATCATGCTTTTATTGATCCTATATTAGATTACATGGAGAATATTTTTAGCCCAAATCTGCAAACATGTTTTCTATATAAAGATCAAATACATCAAAAGTGGCCTTTACACATCATATCATTTATTATAAAGGCACATGATCATAATATACTTCCAATTTTGGTCACAAGCAATCAAGTTATCCATTTATTTTTACAGCTACTTGATTGGCTTCATTGGCATTTTTGTATTACCTGATTCAATAAGATTTTAGTAGATTAGAGTAGGTAGATGAGTGCTAATAAGCTCATAATTTTGAGCATATTTTTTTTAGTTTTTAATTTTCAACTAGTTTTTCATTAAGATTTAAAGCCAAGGATGAGGTCCTAAAGACGTTTAAGATCTATAAGTTGGTTTGAAAATTGTTGTGTGTTGTTTTAGTTTCAGATCAGAATTCAGTTTGCAGAAGATAGAAGAAAATTACTAAGATCATCAAAGGTCAAAGATAAAGGCTAATGAGCTCAAAGTTCTTGGCATTTCACAAGGAAAAGCCATCCCCAAGTGAAGCCGATGTTAACAACCTATAATATAGGGGTCATAATTTTGACTTGACTATTGATAATCTTGTAAATCTATACATACATTGCCTTCTGCAAGTTGTATTCACATATTTCGTAAAAAATCAAAAAAATTAAAAAAAAAATGAAAAAGAGGGTAAAAAGTCCTAAAAGAATAATTAAAGGACTTAGAAAAAATAAAAGACCCCAAAAGAAAAAATTAAAGTGTGCAAGCATACATGCCACTAATTTTTACTTTTTGACTATGGCAGAGTGTCAATAAATGCCATAGTCCATGATGACTTAAACAGTTTAATCTTAACTTGTCATTTTTCAATTTTCCTTGTTATAGATAGATAATAATGAGTTGTCATATAGTTTAATCATGACAATTCAGTAGTTAGGTAGAGAAATAAAGTGAATCCAATAGTTTAATCTGGATTCATGGATGAAATAAGTGTAGAATTAGATAGTTTTACTTGCTTTCAGAAAGAATAAATGTTGTGAAGGTTGCTAGCTTAAATGCACTTACTACAAAGGAAGAAAAAAATGTTAGCATGGTAAGATGGGTAGGTAGAAGAAGGTGAAAAGTCTCAATGTAAATATCATTCATCATGGGCTACAAAATAACTAACTTCCCCTTCCCATAGTCATGAAACATTCTAGACTATCAGTCAGAAAGGCTCAAGGCATTTCCTTGAATTTTATTGGGACCGGACCCAAGGCTCTATGACTGATCAGTTGAAAGTGTGAAATGTATATATTAATCTCTTAATCACATCATTTACCATTCATGCACTCATTCCCTTGAATAATCCTAAGTAAAACTCCATTTTTACTTAAAGTCATTTGTAATTCCTATTTAGCTAACTTCCTACATCATTTAAACACATTAATCGCTCAAAATAACATTACATCATAAGTTAAGTGATAAGATCAATGCAAATTATCTTTAAAACCTCACTTTACTTGTTATAAATATGTGTTTTGAGTATACCATGTCCTATTTTCATATTAACTTTAACTTATATATTAACTCCTTATACAAATAACCTTTTCCTATTTTATAACTCATTTTTATATAATAAACCCAAAAACCCACTTAATATAACTTAAGCCAAAGTTATTTATTTCCACATGCTTAAATAAAAACCCCCCTTATAACCCCTTTGACTAAGTATTCTATATATATAAATATCTCGCCCCCTATGGTAGTTAAGTCATCTCGATTTAATTAACCATATAATAAAAAAGATATGAAAAACCTAAAAACATATGTTCTATATGTTTTAAACAAAAAATATCGAAGTTTAATTTAAACTAAACTTCCAAACCCATTCCCTTGTATATTTCCCTTCCTCGACCCCCTAACCTTGGTTAAAATCTTGATTAACCTTCCCGATCACCCTTTCCATTGGAAAAATCCACTTTTATATATAAATCCCATCAAAAGGCCTATTCCCATCGGGATTCAATCTAGACCCTTCGATCCCCAAATCCCTTTTGATCCAACGAATGAAAATCAAAGCGAATGATCAATACATTTTTACTCCTCCCCATCGTGCTATTTTTAACTGTCAGATTTTCTTTTACTCCCAAGATCTACGACCTATATTGAACTCGATAATTGACTTTTCCCCGCACTTTCCCTTTTAATCCCGACCGTTCGCTCCCCAAAGCCAGATCCGACGGCGATAACGCATTTTCGCGCTCAAAAAGTAATCGATGGATGTTTTGTAAAAGTCGCATGAAATGGGTGGTTTATCCAAACCACCCCACGTCGACGTGTCACGATTCTATTGCATTGCGTTCGAAAAGCGTATTACCGCTTACCACCGTTGAGGCACGCAAATACCACTGCCGGTATTCCAAAACCACTCCCGCTTCACCTTTGTTTAATGTAACTTAACTATAGTTTATACTATGGTTTAATACGTTAAAGTCTAATGTTTTCATAATTTTTCACCTATTCGCGCTTTAAACTTGTGAAACCTGTGCAGATCCCTTTTCACCATTTTCAAACCTAACATTGCCATTTTCAAGCCAATTGCTATTTTAAGAGCCATTTCCTCTGAAATTCATCCTCAGAGAATCTCCACGACTTTTTCCAACTGAATACAACTGAATTGAAGACTGTTATAGACCAAAAAGCCCTGTCTTCGACTATGAACCTTTTTAAAGCCAATTTCCTCAATTTTCACAGTTTAGAGATTAAAATCAAGGATCTAAACAACTAAAACCTCTGATTACCTTGATATTCCCTATTTTCAATCAAACCAATTCAGAAAACCTAATTGAGCAAAAAATGCCAAAAATAAAGCCATCCTTTGCCTATATTACTCAGTTTCATCTCTGTTTAAAGTGAATAACTCCTGCAAACAATCTAATCTTGTAGTAGTTCCCCAATATGCCTAAAAAATAGAGTTAAACCTTCACAGATTGATCTCATTCCACAGGTCTTTCAAAAAGCCTACAATCACCTCCCTGTAGACGTGGATTTCATTAACAATTTTTTTTATTTTTGCAGGTTACTATCAGAATATGGATTTGGACCAACAGTTTCAATAATAGTTGACAAAATTGTTTGCTCCAAATTCTCAGATTTTAACTCAATATATTTATTCAACAAACAGTTTGTATACAATGTCAGAGAGAGATTAGAATGATTAAATGTGCACAGTGAATGGTAAAAGTGAAATGAGAATTTATAGGGATAGTAAAAGCATAACAGTTAAAGAGTATCAGTGGTTAAAGTGTATCAGGTAAAAGTCAGAGTGAAAGTTAAAATGAAGTTACAGAGCAGTCAAATGTAAACAGTAAAAGTAAATATAGAGGAAATAAAATGGTAAAAATAAATGAAAATACTTT
Source organism: Pinus albicaulis (assembly GCA_034641835.2). Lineage (NCBI taxonomy): Eukaryota > Viridiplantae > Streptophyta > Pinopsida > Pinales > Pinaceae > Pinus > Pinus albicaulis. The sequence goes on along the minus strand of JAXQQM020060276.1, from coordinate 8,750 downwards.
CACCAACATTGAAGTTTGTCTAAAGTGAAAGTAAAACAATCAAAAGAACAAAAAAATTAAAAGATGAAAAACACAACAAGAAGGAACATTTTTGCAGGAATTTCATGTTTTAGTCATTGTTTTGCAGAAACTATTGTGATCAATCCAAGATGAATTTTTCAAAACTGAAGGAAGTTTATGTTCTTAAGAGGACCATCTACGAAAACCTCTCTCACTTTTCTAACAACTATTATGGTTTTGGAAATATTAAACAATGTTGGAAAGCACTTTTTGCAGAAAATTTCAGTTAAGTCATCATTTTGCAGAGAAGATTGTGGTCAATCAGAAATACATCATACAAAAATGAAGGAGGTTTTTGTTTATAAGAGATCCATATACAAAAACCTATCTCAATTTTTGTACAGTGATTTCAGAATCAAGATACATGCACATCTTTACAGGCTATTTTTCAGACTCTGTAAAACTCTGTTTTACACATATTTTTGCAGAGCCTATTGTGCATAGCTGGAGAGGAATTTTAGGAAAATGAAAGAGGTTTATCTCACCAACATATTAATCCAAAATAAAATCTTTCACTTTTTACATATCTATTACAGATTAAGAAATACAAAGATATCATTGGACCCCAAGTTTGCAGAATTGTTGGAGCAGAATGCACAAAGAAAGGAAGCAGTTAGTGACTTGGATGCCTCATCATCAACTAAGAGTTGGATCAAATTCGAATTATCCTCTTTTTCATCACCTATCCATAAAAAATAGTGTCAAATAGATGCATTAGTTTGGGTTTCCTTTACTTAATTTATATTTATGTAAAACAGTTGGAGAGATTTGTGAACCAATCTTGATATTTTTTTCAAGATATTTTAGTTTAGAATTTGTATAAATACTTCACTCTTGGAAGTATTTTTGGGTGGAATAAAATTTCTCAAGACAACTATAATCTTTTTCTAGACATATTGAAGTTGGTGAGTCAATTAGCGAAGCAACAGACTGGAAACGAGATTAGAGACATCATAGCTAAGGATTCTCGTGGTGACAAGATAAGTCTCGTTTTTCCTGTTTTCAATGTATTTATTTTAAATTTTAAATTAATTCATATTATGTGTTTCTATTCTATAATGATCAATTAAGGATAAATTAAACCGAATTAGTGATAATAAGCTCCATGTTTTAAACTTGTTGGCATTTCGATGTTTTCTGCTTGATAACCGGACCATAGAATTCTTAATTGCTCTAGGTCCCAGTTTGATCCCCTCCTTCAATATTCTTATCTGTAGCTTAAGGATTCTTAAGTGCCCTTTTGCTCAGATTCCGCCCACTCCATCAATCAAGCCTATAAAAAGCCTTAGAAGGTCACCTATCTTGCCCTTAGTACATTTTCATCTCTAAGTTTTATTTCTTAGTTCTGCTTGCCTAGAGAGTTGACTCCATTGCCAAATGTTCTGGTAGATCCTTCTATTTTACCTTGAAATCTCTTTATTCCCACCAACCTTTTAAAACAAGCCCTACTTTTCACTCATAGCTAGCCTAAAATATTTTACCAAAACAAAGCTAAATCATAAGGAGAGATCCCTCTTCGAAGCTCAGGAAGGCTAGATCCTGAATTCTAAAAGAGGTTCTTGGTTACCTCTAGTAAGTTACAAAGTTTTAAATATTTTTGATAGAAAAATTACTAGAGTGATAACACATAGCATGGTCTTTTCTCTAGAGACCACTAGGCTTTCCGCTCCACTTTCAGGAACCACAGAACTATTTCACCCATAAATAAAAATGCTACCTAGAATCTTGTACAAAGTTCCAATACGAACTCCCCGCATTAATAATAGTGCTTCCCAAACCATCTTGTAGGTATCTTTATCAAACAATATTTTTGCACCTTCATCATCCATATTTCTTACAAAAATCAGATTTTTGGCTAATGCAGGAATATGTAGAACACCAGGAAGTGTTCTAATCCTTCCACCTTGTAGCTTCAGCTTGAATTTTTGTGTCTGACAATCCTGGCCTTCCTATCATCCCCTAAGAATACATCACAATCATCATACTTATCACACTCGCAGAACCACTCCCATTGGGGAGTGAAGTGAAAGGATGCACTTGAGTCAATCAACCATGCCTCATGATCTACATGTGTATTTGAAGAAGAAGCCAATTACACATCCCCACCTTCATCTGAGGTGGTTTTCATCTCTGTAGAAGGAGCATCATTAGATCCCTTTCCTTTCTCAGGAGATTTAGATCTGAAGTCCTTTTTGAAGTGCCCTACCTTTCCACATTTCCAGCACACCTTTACAGGATTTCCCGAAGATTTATATCTCCCTCTAGATTTAGATCTCCCACTCGAAAAATTATTTTTATTTATGTTCTGGGACCTTCCTCATATAGATAATGTATCTCCATTCTAGCCCTCCACATTTTTTCATCTCATTTCCTTTGACAGCAAGGATGAGACAATTTTATCAAAATTCAAGGTAGTTGTATTGCTACCTATTTCAATAACTAGACTATCCCATGAATATGGTAAAGAACAAAAGAAACTGATGCATTTATCTTCATATGAGATTTTAGTATCAATAGATGAAAACTGAGTTACCACAGTATTGAAGGTGTTTAGATGCTCTGTCACCGAGTATCCATCCTTCATCCTCAAGTTATAGAACTTTTTCCATAGGAACAATTTATTCACCAGAGACTTAGATTGGTACAAAGTCCCTAAATTAACCCATAAATTCTTTGTCGTAGCTTTCCCAAATACATTCAACAATACTGAATCTGAGATACACAACCATATTTTGCTCTTAGCCTTCCTATTCAACTTCACTCAGTCTTCATTTGTCATTGCCATTGGTTTAGTACCCAGCTCTACCACGATCCATTGATCTTTATCCACCAGAAGATCCTCCAACTTGATCTTCCACAACTCAAAGCTCTAACCATTAAATTTCTTGATCTCTATATTTCCATTTCTCTCCATCTTCTTTCACCACAAGAATATATCCTACACATCTCCCACTGAACAAGGTCTACCACAGGTCTAAGAAAAAAACCCCTCAGTAGAAAAGGCATCCCCTTGAAGCTAAAAAAACTCTGATACCAAATGTAGGTTTTAACCATGTACAAAAATTATCTGCAAATGCATTCTTAAAAAACATAAAATAAAAAACAGTGAAAGCATAAAACATAAAACATATATACACATATATTTTCCCCTAGATCCCAAAATGGGACTACCAACTTGATTTTTCATTATATTCCTTTTAGTGTTACAGCACATATATATACATGTTGAAGCATTCATAAACCCTAATCCATTAAAACCCCGGATTAGAAAATAACCATAGTTCCTTGACCGGATCCACAAAAATACCATGAGATGAAAACCATCATGCCCAAAACCATGTGCAAACCCATGCAAAAAACCATAGGAGGGTCCACCCACCTAAAATAGGGTCCATAATTTTTTTTCTAGGGGCACTTCCCTGAACCCCGTTGTGACCCCCCTACTACGCTTGACGCAAGAAAATGGGGGATACCGCTCCCCTCACACTCTCAGCTTCACGCCTACTTCTAATCGTGGAAAGAATATAACACACACCCAACAAGAAAGTAGCACAAGAGGAATTCGAGTGGAAACCAAGAATAAGGTTGGACAACATCTAGCAAGGGCAGAAAAGAATAGAAAAAAGAGAAACCAACAAGAGGATTTTTCTAGGTAATAGTATGCATATTTGATTGTCTTGTTGGGATTTGAATGCATGGTTCCTGCATTGGTTTGATGGTCATTTGTGTTATCATTAGCATGGATATTTTCTTGGATTGATAGTCATGTACAACCTTTCCTTATGGAATTTCCTCGATAGCCATGGTGTAATGCATTTCCTGTTTGGTTGAGATTTGGATGCCAATAGATTTTGGATCCTGGTTGAGGTGGTTTCAGGAAAATACAAAGGGTTGAAGGTGGAGATGGTTTTCTCCAGGCAAGCCCCTTGACAGGTGGGTGGAGACAAGAAAAATACTATGGGTATGGTGAAGATATTCTGAGGCATCCAAGCATGTATTGGTTTTGCTAACTTCTGGACCCAGTGTTAGATGAAATCAATGTGGCTTGAGGGTGGAGGTAGTTTCCTCTAGATTCCATGTCTGGTTATATTTTAGTCTATCCCATGTAATCCCAAATTCAGGCCTAGAATATGGAATGAGAGTGACTATTTTGGAAGAAAGGATTGGTTAAACCCATTATATCATCTAGTGGAATGTGGAAGCCCCTAACTAATCGAAATCTAGATTGGGGGCAAAAATTTGCTAAAAATTCAAAGTGCTCAAAATCTATCTAAAGTAGAATGACCTGATAGGTCTCATCGCCAATAATTTGGCACACTTTGTTTCACTCAAAACAGATTTTGTATGAGGAAGATAGAGCCTGATGTTTGTTTTCCTAAATAGCTAAAAAATTTGCAGAAAAGGACAAAAAGGTGACATCGAAGCCTAGTGAGCAAAAAGGAATATTATGGGAATATTCCTTAATTTTTCCCAATAACAATATGCTAGGTGTCAATTCGTGGTTGGTATTTAATTGGGTGATTTGTCACGTTTTTATTTTATTTAGGAGGAACCAATGGGAAGAGTACATGTGGAAAGCTTGGAGGCCGCCACGTCCCCCCCCCCCCCCCTCTCCTGCCCCCTCCAAGGCCGAAATGTGCTTAATAATGGTCGAATTTTATTAAATATACATTTACAAAATTATTGTTGGCAGAAGGGTGGAGGTCAAGGTCGAACCTATGACCTCTCCCACACTAACCACGAGCCATACCATTAGACCACCACTTTGGAACTTAATATGTATGCGTTCCAAATTGTATATAAGTTTTAAACAAGGTTTGGGCGAAGCCAAAAAGGGGTCAACCCCATAGGGCCATCTCCTTAACACGAGACCACGCCCCAGAACCAAGCAGAGCGCCCAATGTTAATTGGCAGGATTAGTTTTAAAATGGGTTATTAACCCTTAATCCCATTTTAAATGCGCTTAAAGTTTGGATTAGTCCTAAGCGCATGGTTAGCGCTAAGTGTGCATTAACTAGCACTTAACCTTTAATAAATATGCACTTAACCTTAATTAAACCAATTCTTAATTCGGTGGAGAAAATGGCTGAGTCCCTAGTTTCGGCGACACTAACAAAATTATCGGAGTTAACTAAAGATTCTCCAAATTTGGAGGAATTTTCTTAGTGAAAACTGAATAAGCCATAAATTTTGCATATTTCGACAAAATTAGTCTCAGAAAGATTCAATCCTAGATGATTTGGATGCTTTGAGCATTATGGTGTAGGTTGCAGAGTTAGACGAGCACTTTTGTAAGTGTTGTTTTCAATTTGAAGATTAAATAAGCTCATGGCCACCAGGAGAGGAGGCCATGTCTAGATCACCTAAAGACCATTTGTTGAGCCAGAAGAGTCTATTTTGAAAGTTGTTGGGTCTTCTGAATCCAATGGAGCAGGTTGCAAATCCATTGGAGCATTGTAGGTTCATGTAATCATAGAATTGACCATTAATCCAAAGAGGGCCAAGCCATTGAACCAGGTCCACGGAGATGTAGCCCAGGAGGGGTGAACTCTATTATGAGCTATTGAGTAATGTGTTTGATGTGTACTATTTCTCTGCAATTTATATGATTTACATGTGTTTTTAAAAACTAATTAACTCATGAGTTTCTCATAAAGAAACACAAAACTTGACACATAAAACCGCAAATAACTAGATAATTTGAGACGATCCTAAACACATTTATTTAATACTAATGAGGGAGCTAGCACAACAAAACTAGTCTACCCATATTCATATCACTGACTTAGTTGGTACTATGCATTTGTTAATATGTGTTATTATTTAATGAGATTAATGAGAAATTTTTTTGATTTAACGTATTAATTATATGACTAGTTTTTCATGGCTCCATTACTGGTAAGTGTACGTTACATGCATAGTGTAGTTTTTGTTATAAGAAGTGCTCTTGTTATTGGTTTGCTTCATGGTTTGACAAACTCTTGGACTATTTATATGGATGCATGTTCTAATCTATGTTTTATTTCAACTAGTATGAGAGGGAAATAATCCGTCTTGATGAACATTAGATGAAACTAATGAAAATAATAAACAAACTATGCATTCATGTCCTACAGGTACCATAGTCACAAAGTGTTTGTCTAAATTAATAATATGTGTTGGGAAAGCATGAGCCACTATAGAGGCTAATAACAGGGCATGAAGACTTATACATATTGGTGAAAAATTCTTGAAAATTATGGGAAGTTGTCTTAAATATTGGCCCTAAATTTGGGGAATAAGTTTTGTGGTCACACTGTCAAAATGAGTTCTCGGCCAAATGCAAACTAAGGATGGGTTATTTGGGCAGTTGGAGGCCTCTAGCCTCACTTACAATCTTGTATCTATGTAGCTGAGTAGTAATTTAGGTCGAGGAGTGGTCTAAGCTTAGGGAAAATGATCACTAAGAAAATTTAGGTTGTTAGTAGTGTGATCATGTGTCTATGAGTGTTCGTAGTTAATTATGGACAAGTGGACCTCATTTTTGTAATTTCATCTTGGAAGTTAGGTCATGCATAGAAAATATAAGCTCATGTTTACCCTGGTACGTATGTAAACATGATTAAATTTCTGGTATATATGTAAACATGATTAAATTTCGGGCGGGGTGTTACAAAGTGGTATTAGTGCAAGTTCATAGCGCTGGGCCTTCGGGTAAATTCATATTTTTATGCAGATCTATATGTTTATCATACATGCATGTCAGTTAATTTATTATTATTATTGTTATATCCATGTACATTATGTTGTTACATTTTTGTGTCATTATTTTGATTCATGCATGAACTGATATGCTCTTGATATTATTATGTATTGTGCTAATCAATTATTGTCATGTGTAGATGCAATAGCCTCACTAGAAGTAAATTGAGGTAATTCTTCTGATTATTCCTTTTATTTGATTTATCAAATAGTGGTCTGTTGCAGGAAAATAGAAGGACAAGAGATGAAGAGAAAAGTGTTTGAGTACATTTCATATGACTCCCTACACAAGCCATAAGATAAATCAGTGGGATGGGAGAAATCAATTGAGCAATAGGGAGAGGGAGACTCTCCTGATCTAGCAAACATTAATAAGTATGAGGGTAGATATCAAAAGTTTGAAAGTTGATAATGAGCGATCGATTGAAGCCCAAGAAAGGCTTGCAAAATCTCAAGAAAAGAAAACTTAGGTTAATGTAGTTATTCTTCAAAGCCTTTCAGATTTATAGAAACATGGACAGCTGGGGACCATTCATGGAGATAGATAAGAAGAAAAGACTAATGGGCCATATGGAAGGAAGTTTCAAAAAGGTATAGTATGGATCACGATGATACAATAAAGAGTGGAATATCCTTGAGTACACCTGAGAAGAGGGATATTATGCATGGATTTTATTCTAGCTCTATTTCCAGGAGACATCATTTTCATCATAGCCAACATCATCATAGGAGTGTGAAGGAGTGTTTGACATAGGAATTCAATAAATCCAATTCTCCTAATTTTGAAGGTGAGATAACCAAATCAGAAGATGTAGAAGCATGGCTACATAGAATGATAAAAAATTTTAGACTTCATGATTAATCAAAGAATATGAAATTCCAAGAGAGTGTTATCACACATAAATTTTTAGTTTTTGATGGAGAGGGTCATCATAAGCTTCACCTTGTCTCATTAGGTTAGACCATTCATTTGATGAGAAATTCACTTAATCATGTTTATTATAGGTCATAGACACTTCATTAGTCTTGTCATTAGGGTCATATCCACAATAATCCACCTTTGGTTCACTTTCATAGTCATCCAATTTTAAAAAAAGAGCCACTAGCCAGTTTTACACATTTTCGTAGCGAATTCAGTGTAAAATAGGCAGATTTTGCTACGAAACTAGCTAATAATTTCATAGCGAATATGAGGATTTCTCTTTTTTTTTTACTTTTGAGCAGTCAACTTTAAGGACCGTTTCTGGGAAAACAGAGAAGTATTTTAAGAAACTGAAAGAGGCTATTGTCAAGCACATATCAAATAGCATTAACCACTTTCACTTTTTTCAAAGGTGCTACAAATTGGGAGATATAGGGGTGTATTTCAGCCCTATTTTCAGAAAACAAAATTTTCCTATTGTATACATGTTTTTAAAATGCAGATTTTGGACAGCTGGGGATGGTATTTAAAAAACCAAAAGAGGTTTTTATTCAAAACATTCTGATATACAAAAACGTCCTCTATTTTTTAAAAATATATCAAGGATTCAGAAATATGAGTTCATTTATAAACTGAAAATTTTTCCTTTTTTAGGCATTTTCATAGCATGCTTCAGGCTTGAAGCCAGAAAAATGCTAGGAAAAATCTTGTAAGTGATTTTTTGCATTTAAACTCAGTTTTTGCATGTTTTAAGGAGGGATATAGATGGTTGCAAGGTATCATTACATGATGAATGTGTTGGAAGAGAAAATAAGTCAAGGATATTGATGGAAACGCCATTTTTCCCACGCTACTAAAACACGCTACACAAATTTTTGTACATGACTATTTTAGAAGTCGACTTAAAGTTTGATTTCAGACCAAATGAAAATGTATTTTTGAAATATGAAAGAGGTTCAGAACAGGTCCATATACATGATGCAGGAGCATCAAGGGTATTTTTTTATTTGTAAATATGTTAGAAAAG
>JAXQQM020074346.1:0-12298 GCA_034641835.2 Pinus albicaulis | reverse complement strand
AGTAGGCCCTTGTGGATTTTTGACCAACTCTTCACTTCAGTTCAGTGTCTTCTTCGCCTAGGTAACTATACTCTGCAACTTAATTACTTTCTCTTGTCTTAATATCAATACTAAGCTTGTAATTTTTCTGAGTTTTAAACCTTGGTATGTTCGTTTCCTCTGCAGGTGGTTTCAGTCTTCGGCCGCTCGAGATCTTCTCGCCTTTATAGTTATCAACCCCAAACTAAATGGTTAGGGTCACCTCTTTGTATATCTCTGTTAGTTTGTAACCTGAATGGTCATAGAACAGGGCTTTTTTTCCTCGCCCCTCTTTGTAACTTCTTTTATGTTTAATCCAATTATCAGAGTCTTTCTCATGTGCGAGAAAACAAAAAAGACCAGGGTTTGTAACACGACCCTACGTTCAATCTCTTATGTTCTGTTTCCTCTTATCGGTATATTTGCTTGTCTTTCTGTTAAGATATTGTTGGTTTTGGGTTTTGAAACCCCAACCTGTAACTCTGATATGTAGTACTTGTTTATAGTGCTTCAGAACTCTTCAACAGAAACATTTATATTTATAATCAATGGAAACGTTTTTGTTAAATTCTGTCAATATGAAAAGAAAATTTATGATATCTGGGTATGATTATCTGTTTGTTAATTTCGTAAGTGTTTGTGAAGTTCTCTCACTTGCATGGACTTGCCTCGAAACTTATGCTTTCACCTCGTCGTTTATTATTGATTTCTTTGGTGCACTTTAATTTCAGTGATACTTTAATTCGTTCTTACTACAGTCACACAATTTGTCAATTTTTTCACATTCAATAATATATCAATAGATAGAAGAAAAATAATACAACAGTGATTGGTTGCAAATTTATAGACTGAGATGGTTTTTTTTTGAAACAAAATCTCTGTTTCGTTTTGTTATTCTCTTTTCCTCTGTGTGATGGAAATCAACCTTGCAAATGTATTTTTTTCTTCCTTTTGTATCACTGTATTGAAAACAGTTTTCAGTTTGAAACTGTCATGAGTTTGTTATAGTTACATTCTTGTCATTTGTTCTTTTAACCTAAGCATGATTTGTAAATACAAACTAAAAGAAAACTTTAAGTGATAACTACAGAACTTAAGTGACCTTTAGGCCCTAACGATGTAATTTCTAAAATAAAAATAAAATCAAACCCAGGTTCAATGACCTGTTCACAAATCAAACGTAACAGTAAGACAAACACCTGTCCTTTTCTCCACCCTGAGTTGGATGCTCCTGCATCAAATTGTAATATGTCGAGTTAAATAAATAGTGGAATCCACATCTTGTTGCTATATTGTTAGGATAAAGTTTATTTTTTATTGCCATGTATGATCCAAATTTATGAAGGAAGCTATACTTAAATATGAATGCAATGTCTTTGCGTAGTGATTTGATTCCTAGATGTATATTTTCTACCTTTTTGAATTTGAACTTTTAACCTTTTACAAGAAGGATGCATTCTTAACTATTAGAACGACTCGATATGTATTTAAAATGGGTGTAGTCTAGATAAAATAGTTATTTTTTACTGTAATCTAGCAATACAATTTTTAACAACATTATAATTTCTAGTTTTTTATAGATGCTTTCACATGCATAAATGGATCCTTGATACACTCAATTTTGTAAATTAAAATATCATCTCATCTATTAGTTAGATTACTTTAAAATATGACATAATCAATTTAGTATTTAATATTCCAGCAGAATGTTTTTGTTCAACAACTCTAATATAGTTACATATTATAAACTTAAGAAAAAAATACACAAAAAAACTTAAGTTTGCTGTCTCAATTGCTATTTTCCTGTACAATTTTTTTTATTTAAAAATCCTATCGACCTCCCTTTGCACCTTTTGGGGCAATTGCTAGTTGTATTACTTTTCTTATTTAAGTTGTGATCAAGTGCGCTACTTAATCTTGAAAGTGACTCTATTTTCCTCATTATTGAAGATATATTTTACATAGATCTTTGGCTTATTAAGAAAACATTGAGATCTAACATAGATACAATAAAGAAAATAATATTACAAGAATTTAAATAATAAAGTAAAACCTAAAATTTTAGAGAAATAATAAGGAAAATACTATTACAAGAATTTAAATAATAAAATAAAACCTAAAAATTTTAGAGAAAGAAAGAAATTTATTATTTTTATTATAAATTTAATTATTAATAAATCTATAATAAAATATATAAAAAAATTAATTCAAAATTCAACTAATTTTATTAAAAATAATATTATAATTAAAATAAATTTTCAAAAAACCATAAATAAATAAATATTATTATTATTAATTTTAATTTAATTTAACAACTTTTAAATTAACTAATAAATATAAAATATTATCAAAATAATTTGAAAAAGGAATAACAAATACCCTTTCATTCACATTACGCCAATACCCCTTCATTCACATTAGATCAATGCTTTAGTTATTGGGAGCCAACCAAATCTAGCAAGGTAAAACGGCTTGGATGCTTTCGCATATCAAAGTGCTAAATATTTTAATTAAACAAGCAAGTTGGAATAATCTTCACTCTATGAACATTTGGGATTTGGGTTTTTAGTGGAATGGTACAAAGAAATTTATTTTTGAAATTAATATATTAATTAGTATTTTAATCAATTTTAATAATATAAAAATTCAAATTAATTTCTATGGCTAGATTATAAATTTTCAGTATTAAATTATATTTATCTTCAAATTATTAGTAAATATTTAACAATGTTTAAAAATAATGATAATATTTTTTATTAAAAAAAAATTTCTCTTTAATATTCTTAAACAATTATTATTTATTATTTGCAAAATAATTTTATGTAATGGTTTATTTTATCTTTATGCTAACTAAAAATAATATTTATTATTGGTAAAATATGTTTATATATTAACACTGTTATATAAATTAAATGGCTAGTAAATATAAATAGACATCAATTTATTTTAAACATAAAAACACCTATTTTATTATATAACTCAAATTTCCAAAAATTTGAAAGGATCTTATAAATTCACTAAATTATAATATATTTTAAAGTATTTTTATTATTCAAAAAAAATCTTCATTATGGAGATGGCCCCACTTTGCTATGGAGATTTGTAACTCATGATACACATGCTTGACAATACTATGGCTTCTCAATACCATATTCTCAAAAAAATCATAACTCATTTCATATGACACTCATTTATATGACTTTTTTCAATTAATTAAATTTAATTGAAAAGGAAAGAAATGACATAGTTACTTTTAAAATGAATACTAAAAATACTGTAAAATATATTAAATCCCTATCATCTATTTGATTAGACACCCCTATAGATTTGATAATTTATTTATCAAATTGAGATACAGATATTTATTAAAAACATATATTCTACATTATTTGAAAATATTATTTTAATTGATCATTTACAAATTTATACGAGATATTAATTTTTTTTACTAAAATTCAAATTACTAAATTTTATGTTAATATTAATTTTTATTTTTAATTTATAGTATCGAAAATATATATGTTGTAGTTCTCAATTTTATTATTACATGGAAAAAACACACATATATATTCTTTTAATAATAAGGTTTCATTTCTTTTTTTTAATTAATTATTTTAAAAGAGCTAATTTAATTATAATTATTGTTGTTAAGTTTTACTAGCACAACCAGTTGAGAATGACTCGTGTCATCAAGATCAAATCTTAGGGAGTTGGTTGTGCTATGTGCTAGAGGAAAAAACAAACTTAAAAAATCCAATAAATTAAAGACTGATGTAACCAACAACTTTAAGAGCTTAAGTCATAGCTTCTCAAACAACAAATCAAATCTAAAAAACAACTTAAGAAAAAAAAAACAATAACAATGATTTTATCTCCCTAATTTATTTCCATTAATCATTTTGAAATTAATTCTATAACAAGTCCTTTCATTTTCATATGATCCTATTTCCATTTGGTCCTTTCGTAATACTGACTCTTGATAATGATGCAATGTTTTTGAAACTATATATTCAATGGACTCCTCATGTTTTTGAAATCGTGGGGAAGTACTTAGCGAATGCTTTATTTTTCTTACCTTGTAGTCAGTTTTTGTAATATTCTCTTTTTTGATCCAGTCAAAGTGGATAGAATCGATCCATGGTATTGAACCATGGTATTTCTTGTTGGTATTGACCCATCAAGCCTATAAAAAGGGAGAGAAGCTAGGCATTTAGAGCATTCTGGATTATCTATTTTATTATGTTTGGGTTGAGAACCTGGCCTGACCAGTTTTATTATTGATCTCGGGACGAAAACCCCGCGGTGATTTTTATGTGGTGGATCCATTCAGGATTCACAAGTGGGCTTCAGTTTCTTATATTTTTCATTGTCAATTAGCTGTGCATGCCATTTGCAGGATTTATTCAAGTTTATATATATATATATATATATATATATATAAAGTAAGTGTAAGTCCATCTTAATTCTAATGTATCTAGAATCAAATCCCTTGAGGTGCAATTATCTCCTCAAGTTTTATACTTTAATAAAGACTTACAAATTGAAAGATTTTAACCCTATCAATGCATTATAAATCTAGAGTTAAGATATATTTATACTTGTAATTTTATATTTATATTTATAATAATATTGAATAATAAAAATTTATTTTCATAATATAAACTTGATTTATGAAATTTAAATTTTCCAACACAAAATTTACAAAAATGCCATCATGGTAGTCACATTCAAGGACAAGCCACCAGGATACTCTTATTGTTTGTAGGGACACTAACATTGGTGAAACCTTGCAATTCATGTAGAATAACACTCATTTATTCACATGTTTTTATTGCATAGTATACTTTTTTTCCATTAGTTAATATTTTATTTTATTTTCTTTGACAATGGCAGAATTACATTTTATGTTCTGCATATAAATATCCTGCAGAATTGTGATGGGGCCCAGCCCTTAACTCCAAATTTGTGCTCAAACTATTTAAATGAAACTTAATACAAGTCTCGAAATTATATTATATGGTTGATTAAAATATATCACAACATTACAATTGAGATAAACATGAATTATTGTTTTCAAAATTTGTGAACCCGTATGATATGGTAGCAGATTGGTTTGATTTACAAATATCTCGTCGATTGATTTCTCTCGTCCTGGTGGCTAGCTTGAACTGACATCTGTCCCAGTTTCTCGAACTTCGCTTCTCCCGCGCTGTTCTCAAACCCTAACACTACTCAGTCGTTCTTCATTTTCACTTGTTTGACTCTGTGAGGGTTTCGTTCTATATGTTCTGATACTGTGAGGGTTTTTACTCTGTGTTTGTTCCACCAATCTAGTGCTTTGTTTGGCTCTTTCAATTTGTATCTGTGGCAAAATTTCTTGCCAAATTATTTTAATGGCACTCATAAATCCTTCGCAAAGTGGTAATCTTTTGGTTTCTTCACTTATTTGCCTCCTCTGTTTGATGTTCGGTCCACTACTTGTTTTGAGCTCCGCCTCAAATTTTACTGGGGTTTTAACTGACTCTTTCTGATACTTACAGGTCGAAAATCTCCGAGGTTTCCTTTAAATGCTTGCCTCAGTTCAACTTCTCCTTCGAAAGGTAAGATATCCTTCCATGATTCAGTGTTTCTAATATTTTTATTTGGCTCTAATGTCCTTGCTCCTTGTGAGTAGGCCCTTGCGGATTTTTGACCAACTCTTCGCTTCAGTTCAGTGTCTTCTTCGCCCAGGTAACTATACTCTGCAACTTAATTACTTTCTCTTGTCTTAATATCAATACTAAGCTTGTAATTTGTCTGAGTTTTAAACCTTGGTATGTTTGTTTCCTCTGCAGGTGGTTTCAGTCTTCGGCCACTCGAGATCTTCTCGCCTTTATAGTTATCAACCCCAAACTAAATGGGTAGGGTCGCCTCTTTGTATATCTCTGTTAGTTTGTAACTTGACTGGCCATAGAATAGGGTTTTTGCTCCTGGCCCCTCTTTGTAACTTCTGTTATGTTTAATCCAATTATTAGAGTCTTTCTCATGTGCGAGAAAAAAAAAGACCAGGGTTTGTAACATGACCTTGCGTTCAATCTCTTCTGTTTTGTTTCCGCTTATCGGTCTATTTGCTTGTCTTTCTGTTAAGACACTATTGGTTTTGGGTTTTGAAACCCCAACCTGTAACTCTGATATGTAGTACTTGTTTATAGTCCTTCGGGACTCTTCAACAGAGACATTTATATTTATAATAAATGGAAACGTTTTTGTTAAATTCTATCAATATGAAAAGAAACTTTATGATATCTGGGTATGATTATCTGTTTGTTAATTTCGTAAGTTTTTGCAAAGTTCTCTTGCTTGCATGGACTTGCCACGAAACTTATGCTTTCACCTCGTCGTTTATTATTGATTTCTCCGGTGCTTGTGTTGTAAGTTATTCCTGTGCGCTTTAATTTCAGTGATACTTTATTTCGTTCTTACTACAGTCACGCAATTTGTCAATTTTTTCACATTCAATAATATATCAATAGACAGAAGAAAAATAATATAACAGTGTTTGGCTGCAAATTTATAGACTCATATGGTTTTTTCTGAAACAAAATCTCTGTTTCGTTTTGTTATTCTCTTTCCCTCTGTGTGATGGAAATCAACCTTGCAAATGTACTTTTTTCTTCCTTTTGTATCACTGTATTGAAAACAGTTTTCAGTTTGAAACTGTCAGCAGTTTGTTATAGTTACATTCTTGTCATTTTTTCTTTTAACCTAAGCATGATTTGTAAATACAAACTAAAAGAAAACTTTAAGTGATAACTACAGAAATTAAGTGACCTTTAGACCCTAATGATGCAATTTCTAAAGTAAAAATAAAATCAAACCCAGGTTCAATGACCTATTCAAAAATCAAACATAACAGTAAGACAAACACCTGTCCTTTTGTCTACCCTGAGTTGGATGCTCCTGCATCAGATTCCCGGGGTAACAAAAATTCATGGCTCTGTTCCATGAGATCTTCAATAGAATAGCCTGCTTTCTGTATTTGCGCTGCGTCAAGCCACAAATTGTCCTCAATGGGACAGTTCTTCCACTTGACAAGGTACTGTAAGTACTTCTTCCTGCGAGTGCGCTTGGCTACCTGTGTGTCGACAATGATCTCGATCTCAAGGGGTTGCGCCATAGGCATTTGCCTCATCCAAGAACCACTGTCAAACTAGGTGTCCCGTTCTGGCCATGCTGGCCTGTCGTCTTCAGGACTGGCAGTATATGGAAACAGATCTCTCACATTGAAGATGGGCGATATGCCTATCCCTAGTGGCAGTTGTAATTCATAGGCATTGGTGGAAAATTTTCAAAGAATTTTATAGGGGCCAATCTTCTTAAACTTCAGCTTGTTATATTCGCCCTTAGGAAAACGTTCTTTGCGTAAATGTGCAAGAACTTCGTCCCCTACATTAAAATGAACTTCCCGCCTCTTCAAATCTTCTTGCTACTTGTATTTTTGACTGTTGTCCTACAATTTTGACTTCACCTGCTCATGTAAATCGCTCATTGCTTGGGTGAAATCTTCCCCATCAGCACTCCTTCTTTCCAGCTTTCCAAAATCCCACAGTTCATGCACTTCGCAAGGATGCATGCCATACAGAACCTGAAAAGGACTGTATCCTATGCTGCGATTTGGTGAATCATTATAAGAAAATTCCACTTGAGCAAGAACATGATCCCACATCCATGAATTTTCACTAACCAAACTTCGTACCAGGTTTCCAAGCTCCTGTTCACCACCTCCATTTTCCCATCAGTCTGTGGGAGATATGTGGAGCTGAAATTCAACTAAGTGTCCAATTTCTTCCACAAGGTATGCCAAAAATGTCCTGTGAATTTCACATCCCTATCAGAAATTATGGACTTCGGCAGGCCATGCAATCTGACGATCTCTTTGAAAAACAAGTGTGCTACGTGAGTGGCATCACTGGTTTTTCAGCGAGGAATGAAATGTGCCATTTTAGAAAACCTGTCTACTACCACCATCACCGAGTCAAAACCTCGTTGCGTCCTGGGCAGACCCAAGAAAAAGTCCAAGCTGACTGAGTCCCACGGTCTACTTGGAATAGGCAGTGGCATGTAAAGTCCTGTATTTTGATTGTGTCCCTTCACCAATTGGCTCATTTTACATCCGGTCACATATCTTTGCACGTCCTGTCGCATCTTTGGCCAGGGATAGAAATGTCCAAGCTGTGATAACATCTTGTCTATGCCGAAATGTCCAGCTAGACCTCCACTGTGCTTTTCCCAAATAATGCTCTCCCTCATTAAACAATCGAGAATGCATAACTATACTCCTCTGAATAAGAATCCTTCCTGCAAATTATAGTCTAGCCATGGACTATTTTTCCTTAGCAAAGGATTTTGACAGGATTCATAAGCCTCTTTAAAATCTGCATCTGTCTGATACAAGTCCTTCAAATGCTCAAAACCCAGCACTTGTATCGTACTCTCTTGTAAGAGAAAAACTCTTCTGCTCAACGCATCTACCACCTTGTTGGCCTGTCCACTAATGTGTTTCAACACAAATGTGAAACTCTCCAAATACTCAACCCATTCTGCATGCTTATGGTTTAATTTGTACTGCTGCATAATATACTGTAATGCAGAATTATCAAAAAATAAAACAAATTCGTTACCTAACAAATAGTGTCTCCAATGCTTCAGTGCTTGGACGACAACATAAAATTCTTAATCATAGGATGATTACTTTTGTCTACTTTCATTCAACTGCTCACTCAAATAAGCGACCGACCTGTCCTCCTGGCTAAGTACTGCCCCAATGGCTATACCACTAGCATCACAACGAACTTGAAAATTTTTGTTAAAAAGAGGCAACCTCAAAATCGGTCTTTCAGTGATCTTCTTCTTTGAAGTCTGAAAACCTCTCTCTGCTGCTTCTGTCCAACAGAAAGGTTGATTTGCCTTTTTTATTGTATCCAACATAGGTGTGCAGATTCCACTAAAATCTCTAATAAAATATCGATAAAAATTTGCCAACCCATGAAAACTTCGAACCTCAAATAGATTCTTTGGGGATGGCCAGCTAATAATAGCTGCAACGTTTTCTGGGTTTAGCTCATTCTCTGCAATCACAAAACCCAAATAAACCAATTCTTTCTGAAAAAAGGTACATTTTTTTAGATTTATCAGCAGCTTATTCTGCTGCAATTTCTCCAACACACTTCGAACATGTCGAAAGTGTTCTTCCTTAGTCTTGCTAAAAATCAAAATATCGTCTAGATAAAATATCACAAATTTCCCAATGAACTCTTTCATCACTTCATTCATCAGGCGCATAAACGTACTAGGGGCATTACTCAAACCGAATGGCATTACCAGCCTCTCATACATCCCTTCATTTGTCTTGAAAGCTGTTTTCCACTCATCCCCTTCTCGAATTCGAATCTGGTGGTAACCACTCTTCAGATCGATATTTGAGAAGTATGCTACTCCACTCAAGCAGTCCATCATGTCATCCATTCGTGGCAATGGGAATATGTATCTAATAGTAACTTCATTGATAGCTCTCGAATCTGTACACGTTTTCCATTCTCCACCCTTCTTAGGAGCTAAAATTGTTGGAACTGCACAGGGGCTCAAGCTCTCCCTTATCAGCCCTTTGTCTAACATTTCCTGTACCTGCTTCCTAATCTCTTCATTGTATTTAGGACTCATTCGGTATGCTGCCTTGTTTGGTAAACTAGCTCCTGGTATAAAATCAATATGATGACTGATACTTCTCTTAGGAGGAAACTCATCTGGTAAATCATCCACTATAATTTCACCTAAATCTTGCAACATATCTTGGATTTCTTCTGGTAGATCTGTAATTTTTGTATGCAATATTACTGTTTTTTGCCTCCTTACAACAACAAATTTAATTTCATTATCCTTGATCTGCTTCAAAAATTCTTTTCTTCCCATCAACAATGCTTTGACTCCACTGGTCTCTGATGTCTCTTCTTCCTTGATGGGTACAAGCGTATGCTTAATCCCATCCTGGACAAACTTGTAACAGTTTGTCTTCCCATCATGCACCACTTTCCTGTCATACTGCCATGGTCTCCCTAACAGTATATGACACATGTCCATAGGCATAATATCGCAAATAACTTTATCCTTATACTTGCCAATATGGAACTCAAATTCACACTGCTCATCAAATAACAGTTGATGTCCCTTCTGTAACCACGACACCTTGTAAGGAGTGGGGTGTTTCAGCCTCTTTAGCCCCAACTTCTCCAACATTTCTATGGCTACTAAATTGTTTGTACTTCCACTGTCAATTATCAATTTGCAGCACTTACCATGTGATTTGCAAACTTTCTGGAATAATGCTTTTCTTTGATCCGGCTCAACTCCCTCTTTTGCTGGTTTCAACAACACTTTATTCAACACCAAGGCCTCCCTTGTCTCTAGTACATTCTCTACCTCTTGGGGTGGTGCTTCTGCTTCCTCCATCTGGGAAACATATGTTCCTCTACCTCCTGCTGGTTCACCCTCAGGAGAGTCATAAGACTTGTGCCCCCACTTATGGCACCTATAACACTGGATAGCAGCTCCTCTGCCTCTGCCATTACCTCTTCCACGCTGGTATGGCCTTCCCCCTCTAGTGTTATTGTCTCTTTCTGCCATTCTTGGAGTCTTGGAATTGTTGCCTTCATCACTAAGATTGGCAGCTCTACCTCTGCCAAAGGCCCGTCCTTTCCCTTTGCCAGATCCTCCTCCTCTTCTGGCATTCTGCTTCCTGTTTGTTTTCTCCTCTGCTTTTAAGGCACACTGATATGCCTCATCTAAGGTTCTGGTTGAGAGAATACTTATTTCATCTAGTATTTTCCCCCTCAATCCATTCACAAACCTTGTTGTCTTTTCAGGGGTGTCTTCTACATAACCGGCTCTCAAATTTACTTTGTAGAATTCTTCCGTATATTCCTTAACAGTCAACCCCCTTTGTTTCAGATTTTGTACCTGCTTGTACATCATAATCTGGTAATCCTTGGGTAGGAATTTACCCTTTAGTTTGGCCTCCATCCTGGCCCACTTCTTTATAGGTTTCTTATTCAACCTTTTCCTCTCTACCTCGACACTATCCCACCATAAGGACGCATGTCCTTTCAACTTGGTGGCAGCGAATTTTACTCGCTTATCTTCGCTAATCTCTTCATAGTAAAAATATTTATTCAGCTCACTAAGCCAATCCAGTAGCACCTTTGCTGATAAATTTCCATCATAAGTAGAAATCTCATGCTTTGGCTTACTACTTGCTAACAAAACTGACCTAAAAATTCTTAGTTTAGGTCCTTCTCCATCCGATCCATCTTTCGTCTCTGCAACTTCTTCATCATTGTCATCTCCTCCCTCGGGATCTCTTCTTATTCAGCCTCTACTGCTGCCAAACATGCATTCAAAATTCGGATCTCTTCCCGCAATCCTTCCTGTGCTACTCTTCAAATAGCTCTTCCTTGACCTCGTTGACCAACCTCCATTTCTTCTAACTCACAGCCTTGCTCTGATACCAAAAATTGATGGGGCCCAGCCCTTAACTCCAAATCTGCACTCAAACTATTTAAATGAAACTTAATATAGGTCTCGAAATTATATTATACGGTTGATTAAAATATATCACAACTTACAATTCGGATAAACATAAATTATTGTTTTCGAAATTTGTGAACCCTTTTGATATGGTAGCAGATTGGTTTTATTTACAAATATCCCGTCGATTTATTGCTCTCGTCCTGGTGGCTGGATTGAACTGACATCTATCCTGGTTTCTCGAAGTTCGCTTCTCTCGCGTTGTTCTCAAACCCTAACACTACTCAGTTGTTCTTCATTTTCACTTGTTCGACTCTATGAGGGTTTCGTTCTGTATGTTCCGATACTGTGAGGGTTTTTACTCTATGTTTGTTCCGCCAATCTAGTGCTTTGTTCGGCTCTTTCAATTTTTATATGTGGCAAACTTTCTTGCCAAATTCTTTTAATGGCACTTAGCAATCCTTCGAAAAGTGGTAATCTTCTGGTTTCTTCACTTATTTTCCTCCTCTGTTTATTGTTCGGTCCACTACTTGTTTTGAGCTCCGCCTCGAATTTTACTGGGGTTTTAACTAACTCTTTCTGATACTTACAGGTCAAAAATATGCAAAGGTTCCTTTGGACGCTTGCCTTAGTTCAACTTCTCCTTCGAAAGGTAAGATATCCTTCCATGATTTAGTGTTTCCAGTATTTTTATTTAGCTCTAATGTCCTTGCTCCTTGTG